>PNEQ01117196.1:0-12716 GCA_003012365.1 Medauroidea extradentata | reverse complement strand
GGAACGCCGCCGTCTTCCTTTTGTTCACATCATTCGTTCTCCCGTCTGTTATGTCCTGTAGTTTCGGCGTGGTGCAATGAGTTCACGCGGCTGCCAATAGATAGCATATCAGTACAGCGCATATCGGGTTATATACTGACGCGCGACACACTACACTATAACTGCCATTGTAGGACTCGCGTTTTCAGTTTAATTGAAGCGAACCAGTGCTTAACATAAACTTAAAAGTCCAGACAAGAGAATAACAAGCTGTTATTCCAGAAATAAAACATCTTTACAGCAAAAATCAGCAGATGAAATATCTGCTATAAAAAGAAAACTTTACACTAGAAAGTTAAACTGCAATTTTAATAAATATATTTATGTATTACTTTCGAAAATGATTTTAGGCTAAAGTATCATATCTAACGAGATATTGTACGAAGTCATCCCGCCCAATTTTTTGTAGTTTCTGATATTTACAGTAATGTAGAAAACTCCAAAAAAGTGATCATAACTTCATTAAAAAAATTCTAAAAAATATTTTTTCATGGTCAGTCTACTTGAAATTGTTCTCTGATTCTTGTGCCACGCAACAACTATCGAAAATAAAAAAAAAAAAAATCCGGCTTGCCCTTAAGTGGACGCCTTTCGTGGTAGTCTCGTAGTCCCTCGTCCATGCAAATATACCACATAATTTGCAAGTTAATTTCTTGTTACTGCAATTTCACTGGCATACCAACGCACTCGTTCGTTATTGGGGTAACATCTAAAAACAATATCGCCTTCACTACCGTAATTCTGTGACACGTATTAACCACTCCCCCATTCTCTCTCGAGGCAGTTACGTCGCGCCCCACGGACTCTGCGAAACACGTGCATACGTCCCGGTCGGATTCTGTTTCAAGACTCCCTTTGTTTCACTTCTGTCCCTGTCTTCGAAATCAGCTCTTGCCTCGCTATGACGTCACACAACGCTCGCAGCGCACCTCTTTTCTTTTGTCCAAGTCTACTTCACTTCAGGTTTGCCAAATATACCTTTTAGAGGTTCGTCGGAATAATTATACGTTACAATAAATATAAATTAAACTATTATATAATACTACACATTAAAATTACTTCCATAAAACTACCATATAAAATAATTAAAACTTGCTACGTAACCTAGTAACATTACAGATACCACCTTACGGCAAAATTTACTAAAAATATACTGAGACAAACGGGAAGAAGGAATAAAAACCGTACAAAAAATTCCGTTTGTCTCACAGTAATGTTATGTTGTCAGCACGAATGTTAAGGAAGCATGTACATTTGACAATGACATAAAATTTAGAAATGAAGACCTATTGGTGTGCGCCGTTTTTTTTCTGTACGCTGACAAATACAATTTGGATTTGCTAGACTCTCTATAATCTTGTGACATGGTGGTTACAACTGTGAAGTACTGAACGCTGAATTGTTTGGAACATCTCGATTTACATGCAGAAAGGCTCGTAGCAGGGGCACTTATCGCTTGTTAATCTTCCTCTTCTACATTTGTCAGGCTGCCAAGGTCATCGAACACGAGTCGACTCATCATCATTTCTCTGTCTCCCTTCTTCGTTAGCTGTCTCTCACAACCACGCCCGACCACTGTGCCAGCTTGCAGCAACTGTGCAGCGTCTTCGTACTTGAAAGATTACTCGAAATTTATCAGCTGTAACAATGGCGGACAAAGTGGCGAAGTTTCTTGTTAATGATGACTCTACCTCCCCATAATTTTTTTTTTACATAGGAGTAATCTACTTACGTGAAAATGCACACTAAAATAGTCGTAAAACAGTGTTTTTCAACGCCATGTTTATGATAAAAAAATCATAATTTCAGACAAATTAAAAAATAGGACTGTCTGTTAACACTTTAACTCCTAGATTATTCTAACAGAAATGATTTACATGAGATAGTGTCGACGTAATCGTTCAAGTCCGGACTGTCTGCACGACATGGTTTAAAGTTGACTGACAGACTCTTAAGCACTCATTGAAATCTCACTCAATCGTACACGATTGATGGAAAGTGGCGGTACAATTATCTAACTGTCGCTGATATTTGAGCATTGACACATGCTTTCATATGGATAAATTTCGTATGTTTTTGTTTAATTATTTATAAATAAAACTGTTCGCTTATTTCAAATATATCTGTTTAGTGTCCGTGGATAATATTCATGTTTATAGCTGTGTTAGTTTGAATAAATAATATGCCTTCAGGAAATGTATGAAGTATCATTTTGGTGTCAAATGAAATAACTGTAGGTAATTCATACTTTAAGCTAGACAACTGAGACATATTTAAGTTATTAGGTAGTTTCAAACGAAGTTTACACCCAGTTAAATTTTTTGGGTTGAATAACTTTATCACACCATTGTTTTAGCTGTTGGTTATGTTATCGGTTACGTTTTATGTTAGGTCATTTGATGAATCCGTGGTCTGACGGGGATATGTGAGCTCACATGTTTAAATATATAGGACACGTTTTAACGGTTACGTATATAAATAAATAAAATTCTCGTAGCAGAGTACTATTGAAATGTAACAAAGTAGGCCTAACCATGTAAACCGTCTACATTTAAAGCTCGATATACCAATTTTAGCTTTAAATGTCTGCAGTTGTATGCATGTATTTTAAAACGAAAGGTGTAAGATAAATCTCATGGTAACTGTCATTATATTCCCTACATTAAGACTATATACACATCGAACAGTACAAAGTAAAATTACTTTATTACAGAATTTTCAGAAGATTGATCTACAATGGGGCTACGGAACTAATTTCTAAAAGTGCTTATTAGTGAAATTTTTTTTTACTTACTTTTTCACTTCCAGTATATTAAAATTGTATTGTGATATTTGTAATTTTTGAGAAATAAAACAGTATGAAAATAATCATGACCTGTGAAATATTTCTTACTTTGATATTTTTCAATTTATTAGGAGACGACATATGCCAGTCAGTGCGTTTTTTTATTCGAAGTCACCTTTGAGAATGCCCCAACAAAGAGTGTTTGCGTAACAGGTAAGAGAACAGAACAGAACGCAATAACGACTTGAATTCATATTATGAGATACTGTATTTTGATAGTAATATCACCGACGGAGATATCGAACAAAGACGGGAAGGACTGTGGAAAATACACAAAGGAACGAAAGCTAACATTTCATGGGACGTGATCAATACTCATTATTTTAAAACGTAGAAGAGGTCACGCTAGAGTGTTCTTCAGTTGGGAGGCGACGTTTTTGCTGAACAGCTGCGACACTGTTGAAGACAAAGGTAAGTGTAAATAATTGTACAATATTACAGCTTCCAAAAACTATAATACACTCCTTAAAGCCATAGTTCACGTATTTTCATTATTTTGATAGTTGAAAGATATTAACAAAAGCAGTACATCACGGTATAGTTTAATAAAAAGGAAGGTAAGGAAGGTGATCCTTACGCCTGGTCGATAGCGAGGATATTAAATATTGTGACACAACTTGGCACAATGACAGGAACTGGGAGAGGAATCAGCCATGGTCTATGTTAAGGAACCATCCCAGCCTCCGCTTGGAGAATTTTCGGGAAACAATGAAACACTGATATCAGGATGGCCTGAGCCAAGTGTTTGAGCCTGATTCCTCCCGAGTACAAGTCTAACGCGTTATTGTTGCACCACTTCGCTCGGTATGGTGAAACATTTCCGTTTATCATTCATATACTATTGAATACGACGCATGTGCTGTACTCTTTTTATAGATTCACAGTTGTATTGATAACGGATTCGACTCATTCTCATACATCGTTCTGTACATTCACAAGTTAACATTCGTACTCACACAGTCACCTGTGGTATATCCCTTGGAACATTCCAGACACTAATGTGGGCCTTGAATAGTAATCTGTTTATATTTTTTTTTTCATTTAGTTTGTTAAATAAATAGCTTTAACAGCTATATCTGCTTTGATAATACATTCATACTTTAGTTTAAAAATCTTGTGTTTCATAGTTAGTTACATGTCATCACCTTTTGAATCCCTCTCTGATGATATAATAACGTTCCTATTTTTTCATAAATATATAGTTCGAACCACAAGTTACTGTGAATAGAAGAACTGTGGCGTTTAGATGTTGCTTTATCTTGGTATGTTTGCAGATATAAATGGCGAATACGTCAACCAGTTTCGTCTTGTGTCTGGAACCTCTACAGACTGCATCAAATATAGTTGGTCTCGAGAGTTTCCAGCCCACTGAAGATTCGACAGATAACATTAGCAGAACAGCTGTCTTCAAACGTTTCATGAGAAAAACAATTTACAGAATGGTTGTGCATTTTGTTATGTCTGTGTCCTTTATTTGTGATATGTATAGACGCATGACTGACTTATCTGAAGTTCTCGCGAAAACGTATCACGTCTCCTTCATGATTTCAGCTTACATGGTATTCATCTCTGGCCAAGTGGGACTTATAATGATGTGGGTGAGAAATTCGTACATTCGAGAAGCAATTAAGACGTTTAACATGCTTGACGAAAAGATCCTTTGTGTCAACCCCGACAGCAACAAAATGTTGTCAACTCGCCCAAAAATGTTTTTCAAAGTAGTTATTGCGGTAATGTTCGCAGCGTTTTTATTCAGCCAGTTTGTTTGTTGTCTCACCTTATTAGCACATTTGATTGCCGCTTGTACTAACACAAATGATGTGGCATTAGTCGTGATCTCAGGACACTACATTAACAAAGTCATACTTATCAAAACAAGATTACATATTCTGAGTCAAACAGTTCGCCACCATCCTTACATCAAACGAATGACTAAAATTAATTTTCAGGCGAGGCCAAGCACACTATCAAGCCCTGGCATTGGTCATATTCCAAGGGCACTCCTTCAGAACGAAATAAATTCCCAAGCGGATTTGTTCGGTCCTCCAGTTTTGATAGATACTGAACCTAACATATATGACAAACATGTTGTTTTGCTAAGATCAGTTTACACTCATTTGTGTACTGTCACTTCTTTGATCAACTACACATACGGAATTCTAATTTTTTTCCACGTTTTGGCTTTTTGTTTAGTTGTGACTCACGATTTGTTTAATGCGTTGGTGTGCTTATTTAGGCCAAACTATATGACAGAATTGAAGGACGTGTCATTAATGCTGGTAATTACTAATTTTGTATGGGGTTCTTTTTACTGTCTCCTGGCAGTTGCAGTTATCTACGCATGTTATGCTGCAATTCAAGAAAGAGAAACATTAAACGACACTCTTATTGATTTGCTTTGCGAACCAGAGTTAAACAGCGAGGTAAAAAAGGAACTTCGTTTGTTTTCAGATCTGGTCTATAGGAGAAAATTGGAGTTTAATGCTGGTGGATTTTTTGATATTAACTTAGCTATGGTCACTTCTATGGCAGCATCAGTGTTGGCATACCTGCTGGTCCTTATTCAGTTCTCAATAGAATAATCTCGGATTGAACAAAAGCGCATGGAAAATACATAACTTTTATGACGCACAGGAGAGGTGCTTGTAAGTGTAGTTCAATACGGTACTAAAAGAGTTATTTAATTTAATAATTAACTATTTAAATTTTGTAGCTTAAGTGAGAGCATAAATTATTAACATTTACTTATCTATAACCGCATGGTGCGAGACTGGCGTAAGCGATAGAGTACTCGAACCCCTTAAAGTCTATCCAGGTTTGATTCTCGGCGGAGTCTGACCGAAAGTTTTCGTCGGCAGGCGTATTTTCTCGTGATTCACATGTTTCCCTCCCATTCTAATTTCGCCACTCTGTTGTATCATCCTTACAGATAATGATTTCAGCGTAGGTTGGGATTATCAAACGAATACTGGGTATCGCTTGTACATTGAGCTGTTACCATATTTGAATATTTGACCGAGATAAAAAGAATCCCTCTACTGCAATACATAATGCGAGTCATTGGTATGTAGAAAACTACATTGTGTCAGACATTATATCTCCCAATAATGCAAGCTGCGAGAAACTACAGCATTTTCCAAGGTGTGTTCGCACAACAAATTATCGCGATGTAGAGATCGTGATACTTTTCTGGAAGAGTCGAGCGTTTGATAGGCTTTAATGTGTTCTATTAATTTCCGACTCTTTTCTTTCGTTCCTGGCTGGCCATATCTTCTGGTACGCTACAGCTGAATGTCTGTTATTTGTCAGTGAACAGATAACACAGTGACATACAACGCATCTGTCAATCATACAAGACGCAAAACGCTACATTATCTGGAGAACGCACGGCCGCCCTTTCAGAAGTCAGATCTATATATGTAATATTTATGCCCTAGGGTACCCTCTCTTAACGCTATTTATTTATTACTGAATATGTCATCTCAATTGTTTATGTTAACCAATGAGAACAATTGAGAATTCTGCAGTTACTACCCCACAAAATATTAATGCTTAAATCTCCAAAACTACGTTTAAGCTTCGAAATAATGATCTACGTTTTCGTGCTTCACCTTACTTGAAATAGACTCGTTGCAGGTTAGTGGTATTTTACTGCGATTACAGTGACAACCTCGGAACCACGTAAAAATGTATTATGTTCAGAGAACATTATTGATCGCCGTAAAACTGTATGCTTGCTGGATTCCAGTGAACAATTTATATTACCAAGGTTTGTTTAGTTTTATGTGTGCTTGTGTGATTTGGTCAATGGCATTTCTAGTACGTCTTTACAGAACATAGGAAGTAATTACCGCCCAATCAAATTAGATTCAAGATGCTACAGAATTTTGGAGACAATTGTAGATATTTCAGCACCAAAAAGTTACACTCTCTCTAGTTATATGGAAGAATTTGAAAATATAGATGTTCTCATTAAGGTTCTTATCTAGGTTCGCTGCGTTGGTGAACGTGAGGCACAAAACCGATGGAGCATTAAGAGTGACGACGATTATAGCTTCTTCACGGAAACCCAGCAATTGGCGCGCAGAGTTTTACTATTATTCATTTTTCTATAGGACTTTATGCGGTGACCGTATTATTTTATTACGATTCCTATGGTTCAAATTCGAGCCCCTATTTCTATTATTGTGTTTTTTGAATCCGGTTGGAATTTTCCTAGATATGGCAGTTTAAAAATCTGATTTTAGCAATTTTGAGAGTATTGAAAATCGTGTTTCCATTAAGCGATCCTAATTTTCAAACTGATATAAACATTGTTTGAAATGTGTTTTATTTTCATAGATGTACAAACGAAACGAGTGTTGATATCTTTATTCCAAATATGATTTATTGTAACTCGCTGCAATGAGCTTCAAGGGCAGGTAGGTAGGAACCTTAAGCTGGAAAGAAAAATGAATTTCAAGAAAGTAATCCTGTAATACAAGAGTGTGTAAGTCAGCCAGGGACTTTGTGCGTTCTTATTTAAAAACGAATTCGTGTCTATGTTTTATTGAACACCGTAAAAAAAAATCATTGTACATAATTTGCTTTGCTTCTCACATCGACTGTTATTCAAGTAATTTCTTTGTTATCTGTAATTTGTGACTTTGGCCTGAGTCATATGCGTAACTAAATGAACTATAAAATTCACTTGTTGCATTTAAAAGTTAGTTTTTCATTCAATGTTATGAAGTAAATTCAAATTTTATCAATCACTGTGATATTTCGGTGATTTTAAGAATTTGTCTGAACCGTAGGTAAGTGAGGGGGGGGGGGGGTCAGAGTGTCGATGGAGCTCGTCTGGGTAAGACATGTCGGTAGTTAATTGAATTAAATAATTTTTATATAAAAGTTTTTTTTTTATTTAGCTGGACCTACTCACTTAAATTCAGTGAGCAATAAACCTAAAAGTTCGCGTTTTTCCCTTACTAAGCTTAATGTATAGAAAAAAAAATATCATTAAACTACCTTGAATATTATAAAGACGTCTAAAATGCGATGTATTTGAAGGCAGAATATACAGATTCAGATACAAATGTGGTGACACTCTGGTTTAGACAACTTGATAACTTTAAGTTCGTCGGTTTTTCGGAGCCTGTACAGGAAGAATACAGTGCTGAAATACAGCACTGCCTTGAATCAGTTATAAATTGGGCACATCTGTATTCTGTGTTCTGGAAACTTATACGACGACAGTACTCCTATCAGACGTTCAAGAAAACTCTAAATAAAGGTGAGAACTGTGAAAATACTTTCATTAACCCAGTAATATTACATGAATGTTTATGTTATTATGTATAAGCAAATGTTAATATGTAGGAATGCTAAAACATAATTGTCAATAAACTCGTGTTGAGTGATGGTGTGATGCATTGTTACAGATAACTTTTCTTGATGTATTTGTGGTATATTCTTAAAATACAAGTTACATTTATGTATTCTTTGTAAATAAAACTGTCATATATCATTAACAATTTATGATTATGTTAGCGTTCATAGTATGTCAGTAATGACATAAGCCTTAAGGTCGACCTACATTATATTGTGTGTCTATGAATACCAATGATATATTACAAATTAGGATATAGTATCACTAATATTTTACGTTAACAAGTACATTTTTGTGAATGTTGTGTATTGCAATGTACATAAATATGTACAGTTTTAAATGTAAAAGTACATACAGATAGTATTTAACAATAACTAAATACTAACATCACATGTTCATGTAAAAGACCTGTCACTTCAATATTAAATAAAAATATACATGTTATTAATTTCCTAAGGTCACGTGTATAACATTTGTATAGGATTTAAGATAATAATGTAATGTTTAAGGATTCCTTCCAAGCAGACTAAGCGGCTATGTGCACAACTATTAGTACACTCCCAGTCCTCAAGAGCGGAGGCTTAGTTTTGTAAACAAGGTATTTAGTTCTCTAAGGCGTGAGGCCCCACTCTTATTTCCTTTCTGCATTCCTCGCCGACTCAAGATGTTCTGAGGAAAGTAGCATTGTGTAGGACATTCCTATTGTTAGATGGTTGAAAGTAGTGTTGCCTACAGATGGTGAAAGTTGTATTGTTTATTAGGCAAAATAAAGTATAAAAGTTCTACAACAAGAGCTAGTCAGCTACATAAGTATGTTGCTTAAATGTGGAAAACAGTTAATGTCTTAATGATTGCAGTCAGAATATGTGGGAAGATCGAAGAAGAGATGTAACGTATCAGTTAAATGAGTGAAAAATTACATTCTGGTAATTGTTATGCGCGTACTATTTCATACCACTGAAACATAAATACGGCCTTCTGTGGACGTGTAGAAAAGCAGCGTTCCTGAAGACGGCCCAGACAGTCTTAAGAGTCTCTCGCACCGACCATCCTCAGCAACTCCCTGCAGCCACATCGGTCGTGGACGACCTTCTTCCTTCACTAGGAGGATATTGTTCTGACCTATCCCTGGGTCAAACACATGCTATCAACGTCTACTGAGTAAGGGAGAACCGCGACGGCTGCGAGAGCGTCGGTTGTCGTGGCAACGACAAGGACCGACAAAGTGACGCTTGGTTGCTTCGAGGAGAACCTGTGTCTATACACGTCGTCGGGCCGAGGAGGGTTGATGGTGAGAGGCGTGGTCGCAGTGACGACACACAGAAGGGTGCTGGTAGGTATTCGAGGCGCTCTGGGAACTCCGGGGTGCCGTGGTTGTTATTCCGAGCGGAACTGAGATAGTAGTAAGTCAACCATCTCACACTCCGGCTTTCCTCTCATGCACCCCCCCCCCCCACCGGATAAGACCCAACAGGACTACTGTATTTACTGACAAAATAGCGGAGGAAAGGGATCTCTCCTGCCAGTAGGGCCTGCTATAGTTTGTTGTAATAAAGTAATTGTCTAATGTCGTGTAGAGATAACAATTGATTGATGGTAGGAATAAATTACTGTCTGCGGTTTGTAGAGATTGTCTACTGTTCTTGAGTTGTAGCCCGACCCCTTTCGTGTGACTGAATTAAAGTCATTTTAGTTCGAGTCGCAAAAATAAACGAACAATTGGTGGAAAGAACTGACATATAATTGAAATTAAATTTCATAAGTGTTAAAAGAATGCGAGACATATGGGTACTGTCTTCCAGCCGACCCTCTCTGCTACCTAATCAATAGATGATACTGAACAGAAAGTAAGAGCTTCCGGAAGGTAATGTAATGTATTTAAATCGATTAACATTATCGTTATTATTGATAGTGTAATGATTTTAATAATGTCTATATTTTTAACATACAACTAGAATATAATACATTTGTCATAACAAAATTATTATAATTGGCACTAATAGGGTTCCGAAGCTTCGGAAAAAACCGGAAAAATTTGGAAAAAAGGAAAAATGTTTTTTTTCATTGATGTAAAAATGGGAAAAATTGAATTTTTTTCATAAAGGTGAAAAATTACGAAAAATTGAAAAAAGTGCAACAAAAATAATCTTACAATTTCTGAATTACAAATTTGGATGTTTAATGTACTTACATTCGGGCCTATCTACCGTTATACACAGTAACCTACAAGTACCACGGAAATGAAATAATTAGTAAATGTAACACAAAGTTAAAAAAATAACAATAAAGTTGACACAAAAAATAAACAATATGCACATGTATTAAACAGAAATAGTTGTCAAACACATACTCATACAATACTTACAATCTCTGCAAGGAAAACAGTTTCGATTACAACAAAAAATCCTTTGTTGTTCAAATTCGTAAGTAACACCTTAAATTTAAGATAATTATTAATTATCTTGCTGCTTGTATCAACTGGCTGAGTGGTGTACTTTGCTGTTGTTTTACATTTATCAACTTCATAATTTGCCTTTATTTTTTTCAGACATATAACTGATATGTGAAATTTTACACTGATTGCTGTTTGCCAGGTGTTCAGTTACGACTTACGATGGTGTGAAACTAGTTATACTTAAATTACAGTAATATGATGCTCCTGTAGTTCCTTTTATATTAAAACTGTAAAGTTCTCATGTTTGCCGTCTTTCCACATTCATACACCTTGCTATAGACCGTCCCAACCTTAGATTGCAGTACAGAGCTTATGGCGCACACTGTTGCCAGATCGCAGCCACATTACGAAGTTCGGGAGGTGAACTACTTCAGAGTTTTTAGCTTTAAATGTTATATTCTTTACTATTCTAATTGATACTAAAATTTGCATAGCATCACGCTTCAAAATATGCAATTAATACACATTTGTACTATGTAGTTTATAATAAGAAACAATTCTCATACACCACTTATGTTAATTCACTACATAACTTGTAATGGGCACTTCATTAAGAAATAATTATCACTGAAAAAAAAGTAAGATTTCTTAAATTTTAGTAGCTTCTGTCTGAAGACAACAACGTGGTTGGGGCAGTTGATTATGAAATTGATCATTCAAAATCAATATCGTGTGGGAACTGAAAAACATGTGTTTTTGACACTGTAATTGTCTGCTGTAAATTTAAAGCGGGAGAGGAGGATGTTATTTATTTGAACGTTTTTACGTGTCCTCGAACAGCACAAGACGTTAGAGGAGAAGGTCTTTGTTAAGGAATCATCCGAGCATTCACTTGGAGTGATTTCGGATGACCTTGGAAAACAGAAATCAGGATGATTGGAGCCGGGTATCGAACCTGGGTCTTCCCGAATGCGAGGCGAGTGTTTAATTACTGCTCCACCGTGTTCGATACCACTGCTCCACCACGCTCGGTTATAAAACAAAATATAGTACATTTATGTTCTGCAGTGATGTCAACTTAGGCGTATCACTCGCTTTATATTGTTGCTGGTAGACTACAGAGGGAAACAATATCGTCACCATCTTACCAGCATGTGCTATGTGAAAATAAAAGACAGTTTGTGCCAAGTTGATAGCTAGGAATTAGTTTTACGGACAAGAGTGTCTGTGGCTCCAGCGAGATGGCAGAAAAATAGCTATGGTTAGGATACTCGCCTTCCCGTCAAGTTTTGCGAGGTCAGTCTCCAGATTTTCGTATGTGAAAATCGTGCTGGACGAAAAAATTCTCACTTCATCACCTGCGAGGCTTCTGAAATATATATCTCTAGACACTGAAATTAATTCAGTGTATTATATCACCTTTCAGATGTTCACTGTGTAAAAAATTCCAAGATGTTGGATTAGACCCCTCTTGCATACAGTAGTCTATGTCCCGGATATCTCTGAACAAATTCAGTCGATTATATAACATTTCTTTATATATATATATATATATATATATATATATATATATATATATATATGTATAGCCTATATGATGTTTCGATTTTTTTCTCAAGTCGCAGTCTACAAGGCATGCGTTTTGGATCTCTCTATAAATAAAATCGTACAGCGTTGTTTTATTTGATAAATATAAGTT
The DNA here is from genome assembly GCA_003012365.1 of Medauroidea extradentata. NCBI lineage: Eukaryota > Metazoa > Arthropoda > Insecta > Phasmatodea > Phasmatidae > Medauroidea > Medauroidea extradentata. The sequence goes on along the minus strand of PNEQ01117196.1, from coordinate 370 downwards.
ATTTACTTACCCGCTTTGCAAACTTTTTACGCTTCAAATGCCCGTGATAAATTACGTTAAAATTTGTAATGTTCTAAAATAGTTTATAAAATAAATGCAAATCTAAATAATTAAAATTAACGTTGAGGGTTAATAAATACTGTTTAAGGGGGCGGTTCATGCCAAATTTTGCATTATTTAAAAATTGTTGTATTTGCACGAGATAGTGTTTATTTTGTAGACATATGTGATGTCTATGTTTTGCTTACTGGAATTTTTTTGTAACTTTCATAGTTTGTATGTAATGGCATTTCATAGTCGAAATTTGCACATTTCTGTTTTATGAATTTAATCAAAACCAACAAACTCAACAACATGAAATAATTCACAC
>PNEQ01117194.1:0-12683 GCA_003012365.1 Medauroidea extradentata | reverse complement strand
AATTATGGTGTATAATTTTACTAATCAAATAATTTCCACGTAAATATATGCACGAGTTCGAATGAAGATGTCGCGAGCACGTTATGTAAGGTTATGTATTAAAAACATCTGGTAAAAGGTAAACAAACAGAAGCCTCGCCCAAAGATATTCACAGCGCTGCAGCAATTCATTCAGCGGGGTCAGCAGCGCTGCATGTAGTATTTTTTATCAATTTATGAAATACTTTCTTCGCTCACAAATTTAAGAAATGGCTCCAGCAATCTTTATTTACTTTATAAATTTAACAATGGATAAATGTGGACGGAGTTTGAGTCCTACCGCCCGGAAAACAGCGCCAAAAAGTACGACATTCTCGGTAACTTGACGAACTACAGCCAAACAACAAGGGGGTCAAGCAAAATACATTGTTAGATAGGCGAGTGTCCAGACCTGTTCTTATACGACCGTGCTTTGTACTAGTACCACTGCCACATGCTCAGACTGCCACGTCTACTTTTATCTTTGGAATTCGGTCAATGCTCTGAGAGACAACATCGGAAATGAAAATTTCCCTCTGTGTGATTTTCAATTCAATATTTTCCTAGTCAGCTGGGCTGAATTGTTTTGCTACTGTTCAATAAGAACGACGTAATAGTGTATCCTTGATTTAATATTGCATGATATAATTGGTAATTTGATTAGTAGTTTGGAATGTTGTGCAGAGTAAATGAAGAATACTAGCATACAATATGATGCAGGAAGATTCTAATGGTGAATCCACATTTGAATTTGTCGAAAAGAAGTTTGAAGAAATGTCTACTTCGGGCAATGATGCAACGAAAACTGGTATATTGTATTTACGTTTATGTCATAAAAGGATCTGTCGGAACATGATTGTTTACTTAATAAATGAGCTAAATATTACTACAATGCTATTTTCTGGTATTTTCTTTGTATTATCGTTTGGTTACTGTAAATGTCAAGTAAGTAGGTTATGTTAGCCTTGCGCTGTGGAATTTGTAACGTTTCAGTTACTGTGCAGTACATTTTACTTAAATTTGCATTTGTAATGTACCGAAGTGTTGCCAGACTTCTATTAACCCATTAAATGTTCACTTGTTGAAGGCTTTACAAGCAGTGTTCCTGGGACATCTTCAGTCACGACCACTTCAAGCGTTCCAACGGCAGGCAATATAATTTCTAATGTACCACCCCCATCAGCACTACCGAGTTTCCTTTCGGTAGAACGTGACGAAGCAGATAAGAATTTGACACAGTCAGTTCCTAAAAATCCGGTACGAACAGAAACTCCTATCTACCATCAAACAACATTCAGGTGGGTGTTAAACTATGCTTAATTAATAATAATATAATAACATATACTTGCAATTGGGTGATTGCCTGGCTGCACGTTCATCCTCCCCTTCCTAAGTTTTCCAACCCTTATTGCAGTTACCAAAACCTCCATCATTAAATTACACTTCACTCACCAACGTCCTACATAGGTGTGTTTAGAAATGTATATTTTCGGTGTTAATTGGAATGAAAATCGAGAGAAGAAAACATACTAAGGTAAAAGTTAGTAAAAACACTTGTGAGTCAGAACCAAATCAATCCCTCCTCACAAATTTTTGCAGCAGTTTGACTTGCAGACGTACTACTAGATAAAGCAGAAAAAAAATTCTTGACTAAATAAGCAAAATTCAAACAAAAATTCTGGCATTTCATACACACCATTCAATGAATTGCAGCTAGAGGAAAGAAATTGTATTTATTTTGGTAGGGCTTAAAATAAGTTATTTCTCGGCCACTGAGTAACAAACTTACGAGATGTGTACTTTGGAGGCCACATTTTAACACCCAATATTTTGAGACAAAAATAAAATATTTAAAATGTAAATTTCACAAAAAATTGGTTCTACGTAAGCTGACTTACGGATTCCTTCCTTGTCGTTAGTGTACTGCACCAGGATCTGGAAATTCCATTAGTTGTTGGCCGTACAAGAACCACTCAAAACTATTTAAATTGAGTGCTTTGGGGCTTCTTGCGTTATGCCCACATTCTTTACACTCCTCCCCACTTCCATGCCTTTTCTCTGTACACTGTCGTAATTAATGATTTGCAGCTTTTTTTAACTTTTGTAGCATTGCAGTTACTTCTGATGAAGATGCCACTATGAAGTCTGGAATTTAAAGACCATCTGTAATGTGTAATATAACTGTTAGAAAACCTTTGTTACTGTTTTGTTTTGTTTGTATTAATGTATTAAAAACATGTAAAACAAAAGGGGGTAGAGACAGAAACGGTAACTTAATAAAAATTAAATTTTAAATTCCTTTAAACAAATATATGTATAAAAGTAAAAAACTAAGTAGGCTGTTTTTTAATGTAAAATGTATTGGTTTTGGTCCATATTTTTAATATACATTTTGCAGACATTATTTTTTTACAGCTGAATTGAGGGTAGTATAATTACATTTGTATTCCTTGATCCAATGTCTCTTTAAATATTTCCAAAAGTTTTTCCCCCTAGAAATATTATATGTATCTATGTTATTAAAGAATCTGTTTTGGTGCTATCAAACTGGCTGAAATACAGAACACACATGTTGCTTAGTACAATGCCTAAGAAGTGAACTTCCTTGCTTCACTCCTACTAGAAATGGTGATTTTTCTAGAATTTAAAAACAAAATTTTTGCTTCGTAAGAAAGGCACCGGCAGGGCCACCAGCTGCTGCACACGAGAGTCGTAGATAAATACGCACACTCAATATATTTAAGGAATATTTTTGCTGCCATTTTTAAAGTTGCTATTGAATCCTGGGTGTTCTTCACTAGTGTAACAGACTGTGGTTTTGTCATGTCAGACTGGCCTTAATGTTTTAAAAACGGCGTGGAAAATGATAACCTATAAATAAACACCTGGTAGTAAAACATGTAAGGTCATGTGAGCTATAAATTTCATACCTTGATAAAAAATAAACATGCAGTGCCTTTTATAATTGGGAATTATTTTCAGAAGCATACTGACACAGTGCTTATAAGACGACAGATCACAAAAGACTAATCCATGTGTATTTGTTTACACGAGCTCTAAAGTAAGAGTAAAGGGACTCTTCGTACCCTTGTGTATTTAGTATTAGTTGCCTGATTCTGTTGTAACAAATAAAATTAAGGCAGTGAACAGTTCTTGTGTATGTTGGATAAGATGAACCTGTCAAGTTAATTCCAAGTTTCTGTCATGAAAGTGGCAATTTCCTCCTTTTTTTGCCTTGTAAATTTTGTATTTATACATAAAAATTACTTAATAATTGTGTGCTATCTAGTGAAAGTACAATTGGGCGGCATTAAGCGGAAAGGAGCCAACCCACAATTCATTCATAGATATTCAAGGTCACAGTTTTCTGTGTGCATTTAATACTTGTATAAATTATCTTTTCCTAGGACATATGCACCTTCTCCTTCCACATGGCATGATTATCTCAACGTGTATTATTTTTTTGGTTGGTTCCTTTCTGCTTAATGGCACCCAATTTTTGTGAATACATACACATACACATTTTTAATCATCAGTTGACTTTTTTTTTGTGGCTACAACTTAAGGCGGCTGTCTACCCCACGCTTCAAATGCATTGCAGCGTGCTCGTAAACAGGTTTTATCTACGAAAATGTTCCACGTGTGTCCATTGTGCCAACGTACGAAAAGAAAACAAACTTCAGGCAAGGTCGGAACCTCATTATTAAGACGTCACGCTCATTAAAAATATTATTTCGAAGCCCTCCAACATGCCTAGAAATGGCCTTTTCAGACTGCCGTACTTCAAAATGTACTAACCGGATGTATGTGAAACTCAGGTTGCGATCTGCACTGAACTTAGTTGCATACTTTCCACCAATAAAATTATATGGTCATCACTTAGTGTCCCATAGTAAAAACCGTTCGGCGGGAACCTTGCATGATAGTTCAGCGCTTGGCTCGTTGAGGTGACGCGGCATATGGTGCGCGCTTCAAGGTCGACCTTACTGCTCCGTCGCTTTTGAGCCTCTCACGTGCGGGTAGGCGGCGCCCTTAATTGTGAGTTGTAAAAAATGTTTAAACCAGCTAGGCCTACTACTTTATCAATGCAAGAGGAGATACTTATCAAAAAGTGTGTTAGAAATTTAGTATATGTTCTAGTAATGACCTGTGTTTTACAGTCCTGAGATTCCCGCCAGCAAAGGTACAGTCGAGGTGGTTGCTCCGGTACCGCAGCAGAGTGCTCCCGTAACTCCACCGTCGCCACCAGGCAATGAGCAGGCTGGTGGTGGCCTGATAAGCTGGGTGAAGGGGGCAGTTGGCAGTGGGGGTGGCCTTCTGTCCCGAGTTGCTGAGAAGGCAAAGAGCTCGGTTGACTCGATGATCACTACGTTAGATCCTCAAATGAAAGAGTTTATATGTGAGTACATGTAGAGTATGTGGCAATGTTGTGCTGGTGACAGTATACTTTATGAACAGGGCAGGCTAAAATAACTTTTTTAAGCAGTCGGAAACGAGTACAGTGTAAGGTCAAACTAGAACTTTTTTAAACAGGTCTAAAGTCCTTGAGCAGAGTTAATTTTTCATTGGAGTATGTACCTATGTTTTTTTTGTCAATATAGAGTTAGTTTTTTTTAAAACATTTTTAGGGATAACAATTACAAATATTTGTAATTAGTAGCCTAGCGGCCTTTCCCGCCATTGTCCTACTAGGGATAACAATGTTAAGGTTCTTCAACCTCAGAAAATTTAATTCCACATTGTCTAAAGTTTATATAAAGATGATAAAGCTAAGCTAGTTGCATCTTTAAGATTGTTTAACAGTTAAGGCAACAAGCTTCCTAAATCTACTTAAAATATATGAGACACAGAATTTTAGTAGCAGTAAGGACGATACTGATGTGAATAATTTCCATTAACCTGTTGTAATTAATGCTACTTTAACAGTTCCACTGCTGCTGACTTTTACGCATCTAACCATTCCTGCTCACTCAAGTGTTCAGGATTGTAATATAACTCCTAATTAGTTAATGATGTATGTATGTTATTTTGACTTCAGCTCTCAGGAGATGCAATGCCTGAAAGGGTTAGTAACAAATATGTTTAGTTATGACTGAATAATTTTGTTGGTAAAAAATTTATAGCAAGATTAGGCCTATTTGTAGGGTTTAGTCAACTTTACAATAGAAGGGTTTTGCCCGAGTGACACATTTGTTTAGAGTACGGTAATTTCTTTCATATGAATCAAATGTACAACATGTTTAGGCTTATTTTCCAGAAAAAATCGTTTTGGCAATATAAATGCTCAAAAATTGACAAGTAGGTGTTTTCTAGAACTGCTCTTTTTTCATTTTTTTTTCATGCTGTCTTCAAGAAACTTAGGCATTGTTTTATGTATCGTACCATCTTAAGTTCTAACCAATTGCAGTGCAGGCGAATAGCTAAGTTGGCAGTTTCCTTAAATATTGCCTTGGCATGATGTAGGCCTACAACCTTAGAATATTTGAATCCGAGCTATTGGTCACACTATGCAACTTGTGGTATGGATGCCATTTATTTAGTTCAATAAATGCATGGAAAGATATGTAGCTTGAATTTCTTAAGATTTGATTCATGATATTTCTTAATGCTCACTCTTGTATTGTGCTTTGAGTCAATGAAGAGCTGGAATAAGTGTGCTGTCTGGATGCTGGGCTGGCAGTTCCAGTCTAGCTGGTCTTTGTTCTGTCCGCTGCATGTATTATGTCTAAAAATTATGTCTAAGCCATGCATGCTATTCCACAAACTGAAGACAACACCCATGCAATTCCTTAGTATGGCCCTGCAATGTGCATAGACTTGGAGAGGGTAATTAGATCTGTTTATCTTCTCTGTCCCCTTCCTTCCTAACCCGTGCAACGTGACATGTGATTACGTAACTATGGCATGGACAGCCCAGTGGAGCATTCTTATCAGCGAAAATAAAATTACTTCTCCGGAGATATTGCAGCGGCTTTGTGGCATACAGATATCTGTGTAGTATTACTAGACCACAACAAGTGTTCAGCTGGAAAATACGCAACCTACGATGCATTGTCCCCCTCCCTAATCCCCATTCCCTTCTTTCATTTACAACTGGCGGAGGAGTGAAAGAGAGCTCTCAGCTGATTGGCATTCACGTGTACAGTAGTGCTCGCCATAACTCGTGCTACAGCATTTTCCATGTTGTACTTTTCGCAACTGATGAAAGTGTTCATGCATGCACATTGGGGGGGGGGGGGTAGGAATGTAATATTGACGGTACAGTAACCTTTCATGTTTTATTGTGACATCAACTGGTAATTCAAACTATACAGAGCCAGTTCAGAGACATAAAAAGAATGAAATCAACGTTTATATTAAAGAAAATGGATCTGCAAAACTTAGTCATCCTTTACATCGCACTAATGACCTGACATGAGCTGCAACATGATAATTGTAATTAACAATAAAAAAAAGAAAAGTAGGAAAATTAACCTTTTAAGTGGTGAAAAACTGTGCATAACTGGGAAGATAAAAGCATAAAACTGTAGAGTGATGATTTTGGTCTTGATACAATTTGGCACACTGTGAAGTGAGCGAAGAGGTTTTGGTCAGCGCTTAACATCGATGTCTTTAGCGATGGTGAGTGGTGATATGATGTGAATATGGAGCAGTGCCAGAATGAATGGGCGGGGGAAACGGGAGATCCCCGAGAAAACCCGCCGACCAGCGGCTTCATCTTGCACAATTCCCACATGCGAAAATCCAGGGACTGACCCCGCTGGGAATCCAACCCGGATCGTCTTGGTGGGAGGCGAGAGGTCTGAGCTCTCGGCCACTGTGGCCCCTGGCACACTGTGCAGAAGTATTGTATCATCATACTTTGTTACAATAATAATGCTAGTTATCTAGAGCTTTTAATCACATGTGAGGATTGGAAGTAATGAAGTGGTAAAGATAGCATTGGTACTTGCATCAGGTATCAGATTGCAGCTAGGCGCAAACCACGGAACTGACATGCTGTCTTCCCGTTTGAAACTCGCCTGATTGTGACACTAAGTGGTGGCCTTATATTTGTATTTACTGCAACTATTTGACAAAGTTCTATGTGTGTGACTCTATTGTAGTTTTGCTTGTATCCATTTATTACATTTCAAGATGCAGCAGTATTATAAAGCTGTTTTCGACCTATTGAAGTGCTTTGATGTAGGTCAGGTACTTTTTATAGCTATCCTATGGTTTTGAAAGTACCAGTCTAGCATCATCTGGAATATGTTTTCTTTTTGTAATGCTCACATGTTTGGAATAAATTCATTAATTTCGTCAAAAAAACTTTTTGTGGATACGCTGCAATGTTCTTCAAGCACTAGGTAAACAGCCATATTAACAGAGAAGCTTTAATGTTAAAGAAATTTTGGCAGTCGTGTATTTCCCCTACTCTCAAAGTTGCCCCTTACCCATCCTTATTCTCCGCCTGCTCTTAGCGTTAATACCTTCTCCTCGCCGGCTGCATGCTTGTCATGGTCCAGTAATAGCTAGAATTACAGAGGACAGGCCAAAGGATTTATTCCACTGATGTTCTGTCTCAAACAAAGAGATTAAATTAATGAAACAGAGTGAGTCGTGAGTCATTCACTGTTTACGAGAAGACCTAGGCAGCCGACAGGTTAAGGATGTGGTAATAGCCATGGGCGTATCAGAAACAGTAAAAATCATTGCAAACCTTACAAGAGTAGGGTGATAGGCATCTCCTGTTTTATAAAGATAGGGGAAAGTTAGTGTGATATGTGGCAATGATAAATTAAGTCTCATTAACTTGCTGTAGGGAAATTCAGTCCTTGTTTCTTCACTGAGCTTAGAATTTGCCTAAGAACCATTATTACCAAATACTATGATATTCAGTTTAGTGTATGTGTGTGTGTACATCATTTGTGCCATATTTCATCTCCAAATACTTTTCCTTCCAGTTCAAATGAAAATTTACAAGTCTTATGAAATAAATGTCAAAGAGTAAAGAAACAATTAACTTCTCCCAACAACAACAATTTTTCTGTACAGCCTTTCTGGCTTTATAAAATGTGTGTTACAGTTTTCCTATTAATCAAAAACATTTTTTGATGCCTGGAGACAATATTTAGTTAATGTTTGAAAACACTGTATTTTTTTTTTTTTTCACTCTTGTAGGTGAAATGCAGAATGTATATGTAAATACATAATGATAAAGTGACAATCACTGAAATATGCTTTTTTTTTAATCTCTACAAATGCTGATAAGGGTGCATTTTATGGAACAAAAATACACATGCGTGAGCACACACACACACAGACATGGTGTTTGAAATTCACATCTCAAACTTCTATAGCTTGTAGAGGGGACGAGGATTCAATATTTTGAATAGGAAGCTATTTTCAGAAATGTATTGTTTCCATGCTACAGCCATGACAATGTGTCGGATGTGCCGGTGTTGTTTTGCAACTGGGTAGGCAGTATGACATCAGAAGAGCACCATATGTCAAATGAGGTGTGACATAAGGTACAAAATTAAGTGACGTTTGACTCATTACAGAAGAAAGTCAAATTTATTTTGTAACAATACCAACGTAACAAAAAAAGCTTTCATTTATCACACTAGCACTTGTGTCTACAGTGGGAACCACACATTTCTGTCTGTCTTCAGCACTGGATGTGTCCCATACAAAACTGCTCACTACAACAGAGGCTGGATGTGATGACCAGGAACATTGTTGCACACATTGTACCGACGAATCATGTTCTGGTACACTCGTTCCTTCACATCAAGTATCCCATTAATTCCTTGTGCAGCGACCATGACTCGTGCCATTAGTTCTTCCTCGGTCTCGACAGGAGTTTTGTACACCATAGTCTTCATGCAGCCCCACAGGAAATAGTCCAATGGCATTAAGTTCGCCGATCGTGAGGGCCATGCAATAGAACCACCCCGACCTATCCATCTCTGCCCGAATTGTCAGTTAAGATGTTCCCGGACGTCATGTGTAAAGTGCAGCGGTGCACCGTCGTGCTGAAACCACAGATATTGACAGACATTCAATGGCATGTCTTCCAAGGAGAGGGGCAATACGTCTTGTAGGAATATCAAGTAAGCAACACTCTTTAACCCTGTTGGAAGAAGGTACGGCCCTGTCACTTGACCGTATGAATGTGCTTGCCCACACATTGATTGAAAATCTATGTTGGAATCTCCTGACATGTGTCATATGCAGATTTTTGTCAGCCCAGACATGGCTATTTCAAAATTTGAGAACATACTCCCTCGTGAATTTACATTCATCTGTGAACAGAACTCTTCGTGGAAAGTGGGGCTCATCAATGCAGGGTTGTAGAAGTTAACACATAGTACGAAATTGGCTGGTTGCAACGCTTGTACCCTTTGGGGGTAGTAAGGATGTTGTTGCTCGTGCAGAACCTCCCACACTATGCTGTTAGAGACATCCAATGCACTGGAAATTGTTTGTGTACTTGTTGGCAGATCCTGCTCAACGTAGTGCAGTACAGTCTCTTCCAATTCTGAGTTGCGACGTCTATTTGGAGCACTATAGTCCCTCCTCTCGATGGTGAAGGTACCTTGTTCTTGGAGCCGTCACACAATTCTGGCAAAAAGGGTATGCGATGGAGTCGTACATTGCGGATATCACTCTTGATACAACCAACAAACTGCTCTTCCATTTCCTTCCACTGCGCCATACATCGTCATAATATCCGTGTATTCTGCAAATATTGATCGGAGGCATACACAGGCATGTGAATGGGGCTCCAGGTATTATACCACAGCAGGGTAAATGTCACATGCCATCAGGTGATCATCTAGCGTCCTATTCGGTTGTGAAACAACATCGTCACATCCGACACCTTGTAATGGACATGGCTTCTTGTTCAAAATGTTGTCTGCTCAGTCCCCTCTACTAGCCCCAGAAGTTTGTAATATGAATTTCTGAACAGACTGCGTGAGTATGATTTTATTTATTTTTTAATTAATTAATTATTTTTAAAATTCTCTTAGTGTCATTGTAAGGACTATCATAAGCAAAGAGTGAAACTTTATAAAATTGGTGTAGTAACCAAGGGACGCAAGATCAATTATGACAGTCTATCTGTATGTGTGACCAAATTGGACGCCGCCATATTGCAGCCCATAACATGCAATGTTCTGTACCAAAGTTTTTTTGTAAAAGAATTCATCATTACCCCTACCCTCACTAAAGTACAAAATTCTCTGTCCTCAGCTGCAATGTGTCAGCATTCTATTTGGTCATTAAACAACAGAGCAGGGTGTAGGTCGTTCGGGATGAAGTGAGCACTAAAAATTTTACCTTTGAAAAATATCACTAGCGGTTGCTGCATTGCATTCAAGATTAACCATAGTTGCTTTACTGCTCGTATGGTTAGCAGCGTATTTCCGAATATAGTTCCTTGTATTTTCCTATTTTAACTCGACAATGCTATAATAAAATCAACTGAAATCAAAGTGACGTGTTCAGAGGGGTTAGACATTTCCCGTTGTTTGCCTTTACGCGCGGAAAGTTAAGAGTTGGCTGAAAATAGAAATTTAGCAGGGCTTTTTTTACTGCTCACTTTATCCTGAACCGTCTATAGTAGTCTAGTTCTTTTATAATGTCTTTGGTAGTAACAGGTTGTGGGCCCACTTGAGATGGTTTGAGCCAATGGTATGTGTCATGTTTCAGATTCTGGTGGAGATATCAACGTCGTAGTTGCCTCTGATAAGGAACTGAAAATCAGTCCTGTCAGGGAAGCTTTCCAAGTTGTTTTTGGAAAAGCAACAGTTTCGTAAGTATTGGTAGCTATTTTACAGTACAGCTTCTATTCATCTCAGTGGAGCCTTTTTGAGACTGTGCTGTCACCACCCAGCCTGGTGACCAGGTTTGATCTCCAGTGAATTATGGTCAACATTCTGCGTGTGCAAAATGTTGGAAACATTGTGAATATTGTAAACGTGGTGCAAATAGTTTTTTTCTGCATTAAGAGATACCCAAACATTCAGTGGCCAGTTGGTTTTTGTAGGGTGCTCCCATACCTCCCACTGTTGTATTCCTGTTGGCCAATCACCTGACATAAATTAAAAAGTCAGATAGTTCTTTTGGCCAGGAAGTAATCTGGTTAAAGTGATGAAATTAAAAAAAAAAAAAAAAAAAAAAGAAAATCAGGGAAATGTCCAAATGATGATAAAAGTGTAAAACTGAATTCTTCAAATTTTGCAACATTTTTGTTATACTGTATAGACTTACTGGTCTAATAATTTGCTTTATTTAAATGAGGGTAACTTACAAATACTATTAGTAGTTTACAAAGAAAGAGAAAGAACTCTTTTACTATGATGCAAGGTGCAGATGACCAACCTACAACATGCAAGTATGAAATGAGATAGTGTTTTGGTCTTGATTTAACTCTCTTGCTGCAGGATGAAATAATTTTAATTATGCTAAGATAGTGTTAAAAACATTTTAAACAATACTTTTTTAGATAGTGTGTGTGTGTATATGTGTGTGTGTATATATACTGTGTTTATATATATATATATATATATATATATATATATATATATATATATATATATATATATATATACATATATATATATATATACATATATATATATACATATATATAGAGAGAGAGAGAGAGTGTGTGTGTGTGTGTTTATATTTGGTAAATTTTGAGCAAATAAACCATGTACCTAATTCAGTGTTTGACTAAAGTCACATGTCGCAGCTAAGCAATGTTTTGTATATCGATTACAGTCAAATGTTGCAGTTAAGGAGTTATTTAAATTCTGAAATATGTACGTACACATCATTGCAAAAGCTCTTAAAAGAGTACAAATCACGTTTAGTCGTAGAAGGCATAGTGTTTTGCAAATATTTAGGAACAAGCTGATACTAATTTATTTGAAGGACTCCATGCAGTAGGTGTGTGTATGATTTTGAGTAAAATTTTTGACTAACTATTGCAGGACTGTGTTGTTCCAAGAAACCAGCGGGTCTGTTATGACCACGTTGCAAATTAGTTTTGCGATCGTTATGCTTACTGAACTAGACTTTGCGATGGAAGTGATTACAACTCTCTCTCTCTCTTTGCGACTGTGAACTGTCCATGTGACTCATTCATATCGCAAACCATTTGCAAAGTCTGTCACAAACTAATGCACCGTCTCGTTGACGCACTACGGCACGCAAACTGAATTCCTAAGATAAAATGGAGGACACTTTTCGTTGAGTTGCCGTAACCTCACACATTTAAACAGCTATAATTTAATTAGTTTGCTTAGAAACTGTCTGGTTCATAAGTGTAATGGGCGCGCTGCTTCCTCGTCTACGTTGTTGTGTTGTTGGTTATCTAGACGTCCCTGTTCGGGGGCCAGATGTAGCGGGGCTGCTGCTCTGCGTCTTGCGTCTACGTCGCCGTGTTGTTATCTTGACGTTTATAATTGACGTTATGATGTTCCTATTCGGGGCGGTCAGAATGTGACGGGTGCTTCTTCTATGTATGTTGTTTGTTTGTATAGATGTTGGACGCAACTCTCCTCCGTTGCTATTACAAGTAGTTAGACGGCAAAAAAAAAAACAAAACAAAACCACAGCGAGCTGATGTAGAGGCGGTGCCTATTATATTGATGCCCGGATAGCAGTGA
>PNEQ01117184.1:0-14920 GCA_003012365.1 Medauroidea extradentata | reverse complement strand
TCAGTCGTTTGTTTTCAAACCTATTTTTTAACAGTGTCCATGCTACGGGATAATTTGCTGTGGTCAACTGAAGTGATTCTATTATGTGTGTAGCCTCACCTTTTATTGCTGACTTCAGGTAGTGTAACTTTTGAATGTCAGCTAGACCTGAGTTGGTATCAATTAAAGAATTAAACATTTCACAGAATGGCTGCCAGTCCTCATAGTTGCCACTGAAAGTCGGGAGATGTATAGTGGGTAATTTCACTGCTAATGATGTTTCCGTTGAGTTGTCATTAGTGCTAGGTGTGTGGTTATTTGCTGATGAAGATGAACTGTGTGAATTTCTAGTAAATTCCTTAGCCTTCGCTATGCATGCAAAATACTGGGTTTCAAAATCCTGTCTGTCATTGAAGTTAATTTCGTTTTCATCTGACTGTTCAATATTAGACTGAATGTCTTCGAACTCATCAAAAAGTGTTTCTGCTCTGTTGAGCCGCAATTCAAGTTCGATTACGTCTTGCCCTTGTTGGTAGGCATCAACAAACGATTTAAATCTGGTTAATTTAGCATTTGTTTGACCACGTTTTTGTACGAGTGATTTTAAATCTGCCATGCCTTATGATGTACGAGGTAACAAGGATAAATTAATGCAGATGACCCTGACTATGTTGTATATGCTTGAAACGACCAAAACAATTGGAATGACATAAGTATATAAATGCATTCACTTACATTTTGTTACGTTGTAATGGCTGGCGTTTTTGTTTTCTGGCATCTGCTTCATGTCGTTTCGTAGCACAAATTACGCTTATCGTATCCGGCCCGGAGGACCAAAAATGTTTTGTTGAAATTATGATAAATGAAATTCTTCTATTTAATGCTCATCAATGTATTTACTTGCTTTTCTAACTGCGATAAAAACTTCGTATTAAGATTGAAAACATACGCGCGTAATGCAAGCAACAAGACATTGCTACTAATAATATAAACAATTGTACCAACAAAATTTTTTCTCTCTGCTGCGCGGCATTCAAAGTCTAGTGGAACGCATTGAAGTTTCAGTATCACATCACTGCTTGTTGCTGCTACTTGGCGGCAGCACTACAAATTAAGTCCTCAACAGTATTATTAATTCACAAGCTAAAATAATACACGAAAAATATCGCGTTGGGATTTAATCTTCACCGTTTTTCTAGGATTTAATATTTTTGTGTCACATGGCAGACACGGTATATCAGACTGTTAAAGCACTCTTAAACAACAGCCTCCACGAGGTGTATTCACCTGACAGTGACAGACTGTGCAAGAGTGCATGGATGATCCGTTGCTTCGTTACTTCAAACACATTAGGACGAATGCTATCTAGCACTGCTCTGTAGGTAAACTGGGATTATTAAAGTTGGCAATAGGCAGAATTTTCTCAGGACTGCGCAACTGTTGAAGTGACGACTATACAGTACGGGTTGTGTTCATTATTGCGTAATAATAGGTCATGTAAATGTAAGTCAAAAATGGGTTTACAACATTTCTGTAAACTTAATTTGAAATAAAATAATTCCAATATTGATCTTTTTTAAAATACAACATTATCAATGCTTTTTATATACATAACTCGTGACAATGTTCCTCAGTGTTAAATATTTCATTTCGGTAAGTAAATTCGTTTTTATTTCGAGTATAAAAACAGTTTTATGCCTATTTTTAATTTAGCATGACATTATAAAAACTTATGAACGTTAAAAAAATTTCATTACAGTAATAAAAATAGTGGCAATGTATGTCTACAAAACAAACATTATTTTGAACAAATAGAAACATATTTAAAACAAATAATATTTTCGGTGAACCTCTCCTTAGGGCTATACTCTCCTGTTTCTACGTTTTTTTAACTTTATTAATTATGACGCCTAAACGCAGATTTAAAAAGTATATTTGTCATTTGTCTCGTCCATGTTGGCTAATTTACCTCCGATGCATTAAATACAATACAAGCTAATTAAATAATAACGGAAATTCTGAAAGACTTTTTAATCGAAATCGTACAGCTTCTTGATTTGAAAAAAATATCGACCACAGCAAAACCCATTTTAAACAAAACAGCCGAAAAAAATTTTTAAATCTGCTCTTGTTCATGTTTAAAAAAAATAACTATGACAAAAACAGTAGAATGAAGAGAGAATAGCCTGAAGTGGCTTCCCTAGCAAGAAAATCATTTGATGTTCAAGCATTCACGAGTACTCTCATTTCTTCAAAACTATAAAATATTCAGAGGTATGACTTTTTTATAACTAAGTTGAAAGTCGATAATTTTTTCCCCTGAGTGTTAGTTTATGTTTAGAAACTTAAAAACGTCCGTTAAAATTGGCTAAATAGACCAAAATAGTAACGTTTAAGCATCCTTTGTGCTTTTTTAAAAAAAAATTAAATGCATGCAATTTGCTTTATTTAAGGAATTATTTTAAACACAAAATGGCTTCATTGTGTGTGTTTATATATATATATATATATATATATATATATATATATATATATATATATTAGCGTATGGTCCATTATATCTCATTTCAGTGAAAATTACTTCATTCAAGTAAGGTGCTTGGTTTTTGTTTTTACTATGTTCCCGTAATGGTCGGTTTACGATGCAAACATGTGCTCAATAACCGTAACCGTAATAACGTGTACGAGTATAAGAACGAAGACCTGCGGTGTGCAATGGCCTTGTGCGTGCATGTAGTCTATGTTGGAAAACGGCCGTTGGTGTCAGCTGTTCGTTTTTCTTTGTTTTTAAGTTTTAAATGTGCCAATATATTTCTGTGTTTGTTATTTATCTCACGTATTTAATGTCATGATTATAAGAAATTGAAAATTTACTACGTTTTCCATATTTGCTGTTAGTTCTATTTTCTCCTGAGGCCATAGTATTATATATGACGTGTTTTCTTCTTCTGAACCTGTTTGCCTAATTACCTTGAAAATGTTTTAGAGCAAATTATTTCATACGGCAACTAAAACAACACAGGTATCAAATATGCGTATTACCGTACCCTCCTAACCTCGACCCTCTTAGCCATACTTGTAAATCTAGCAACTCAATCCTCTATTGCTTACAAACTGCACAAACGAAGAATTTCGTAACAGCACGCTAGCTACTATGTTATTCCTGTATTTATATTTACATAAAAATATACTCTGCAACAAATATGATGTACATTATCTGTATCAGAATAGCGTTACTTTGCATCGTACAAATAAACATAGTTTTAGTGCTAATTAACTTATAGTAAAAAACATATATGAATGTAGGTATGCAAATTGTCACGATAAGATTTAAAGACAAAACTCGTTAATTCCTCACAGAACGGCACAAATACGTACAACCGCTCTTTGCTGAAGAAAAGTAGGTCTAACCTAACTGCACACTACACTCGCCATATCTAAAAAGGTTCGTTAGTTGGCCTACCTTCTACGAAAATATTTCATTTTCCAAGAAAATTATTTTCAGTCATAATGTTAGCCTAAGGTGGTTAAAACGATTCGGCCAAAATATTTTGCCGAATGTGAAGATAGAAAGTATGTATTTAACACGTTAACAAAATAATTTTACACCACATACATTCAAATACACACATACACTTTTATTTTATCTTTGTGTAAGGTTCGGGGATGTCTAGGAGAAAGCGGCAAGTGTATATCAACAGGAAAATAATAAATTTTATTTTAAAGTATCAAAATGTTAATACATTTGCTCTTCGACAGCGATACATAACTTTTATATATCGGTTGCTAAGCAACGAAGGCAGAAGTGACGCTGGGCGGAAGTATTTGCGTTTTTCGTCGTATACTGCATTCCCATTGGCCGAAACCCTTACGCTTTACGGCACGAAATAAAGTATAACCATTCATACACGTATTTATGTCGGCGAACTAATTCTACACAACACGTATGCGTCACCATAAACTGTATCGTAAGAAGTTCCAACTTTCATTTTCATATGCTTACGTTTGCTACGTACATGTTTGCATCGTAAACCGACCTTAATCTGCAAATTCTGACTTTGGCGTGCCTCTATGGGAAAACTACGAGAGCCAAATAAATTTTGCAATTGGAAAATGTAGTTACAGGTAACGTCAATAAAAAGGAACACTTTGTCATGTAAATATAAAATTATGAATTTTTGTCACGTCGACACCCTTACAATTGTAAACTGAATAACAGCGATGCATGTTTACTGTGTTTTCCACTCCCGGGACGTGTTGCTCTGTCTGCTAGCAAGTGTACTGCTAAGATGATGGTCGGCAGGCAGTCTTGTGTTGCAAGAACAAGGGCTCTCCCCACAGCGAGATGCCGGGCCCAGGGTGTGGTCCAGGCCGCAGCCTCCGGGCCAGAGGCTGATGAAGGAGGGGGTTGTGCCCTGCTCCAGGCGCCTCTGTTATTTCCCCGAGGAGCCAGGGAGACGTATTGTCCGAGCAGCGTGGCTGAGGGGGTGGCTGGCCGCCTTGCAGTCCAGAGAATTGTTCACCCCCAGCCTTCCTAACCGACCCTCTCTCACCCTCGATACGGCAAACAAGCCGTCCAGGTATTGCGTGCCTGCCCCGGGGAGACCTCGCCTGTCCTGGCGGTTTTCCTCCGCTCCTGGACCACACGATCACGATCTGCACGGCAACTCAATAGGTGCTTATGAAGATTCTCTAGAGCAAGTGTAGGACAGTCATCATTTTTAAGTTTAGCTTCTTCCCTTACTACTCCGAGTTACATCGGTCAAATATCACTGACAAAAAAAAATTATCTCGAGTTAACTCGAGCTTAGATTGCTTTTCTGGTTGCAAATGTATGACCCCGAGTTTACTCGTATATATATATATATATATATATATATATATATATATATATATATATATATATATATATGCAATGGAATAAAGCCTCTGTTAGTAGATATTAAGCTGTAAAAAGCAATGTCAGATTAACACTATGCAATTTAATTTTTAAGGAAAGGCAATTTAGAATAATGAAGTTCTGCAGTTTATTATGCTTCGAGAAGGCAGACGAAATAGTTTCTTGCAGTTTTTACGATCAGCATTACTAACTATTATTTCTTAAACTATACCTGTGACCATCCGTAGAAAAATATAGTCTACTTTCTTCCAAAACTAAGAAAGATAGTGAAGGTGTGACAATTTGATAACGCTTAAGAAGGTAATATCTGTGAAATGTTAAACGAGAAATTTCAGTGTTAAAACCTCCGTTTAAAATTGTATGTTTCTCGAAGCCAACTTGCAAAAAAAAAAAAAAAAAAAACAACTGCAAAGTCAAATAATATGCGTTACTAACTTTCTGAACAAAATTTTTTCTCAAGTCACGTGTTTATGAAGAACAAACTCCCTGTCCTCAGCTACTTGTACATTGTCTGCTGCTCCAATGAGTGGCCAGTTGTACATGTGACTAGGTAGTGCGGCAGTCAGTGAGTGTTACACGCACAGTTATAGTTGGTTCGTAGTTCTCAATACCACGTTTTAAACGCAGTCACCCACTTGTAACGAACAGCAGTGTGAATTGCCCGGTCCTGTAAGGATGGTGATTCATCACGAGAGAAGTTGATTATTTGCTAGACTTGCTATGCAAGCTAGACTCAATGCAACGTATTTATTTCTGAAGCTTTTATTTCGTTACTGGCGGATCCTTATTTGATGGGGCATATCACAATTCTGGTGCTCTACTATGAACGTTGAGTAGTCCAGTTCCAAAACTCGTTTTGTCCACTTTCACTAAAACTGCGCAATTCGCGAAAAACTGATTTGCGAGCCCATAAGTGACATGGCAAAATCAGTTTTTCAAAGTGTGTCTGTTATTGAATAGGTCGAGTTTTGGGAACTATCATCACGTCAATTTCAGCGCACGTTTAAAAGGCACACAAAACTGTTCAAAACTCGTTTTACCTTGGTGATGGACAAGACGAGTTGTGGAACTGGACTACTCGTATGTGATTCGTCTGTAAACATTTAAACTATGCGACAACACCGTCGCCTAGTCATACAATGCGCAGGACGCCACACTGAGTTTGAGAAAATGTTTGACAAAAATATTCTCGTAATATATCACCGTATCTAAACCCACGTATGTTAAGTGATAACTGGCGTGATTTCAATTGCAACATGCCGAAGTTAGTTATAATACCAATTGACATACCTATTTCACGTTAGTTTTAAAACTTAAATTTTTTGTACCTATCGAGGTTTTCATCAGTTCATTTATACTCAAGCGTAATTTTACTTTCAAAACTTGAAACACCCAACCGGATTATTTAAGTCACTTCAGGCGAATACTGAGACGGTTCTTCTAAAACGCTGTGTTCCATTCTTTCACAGTTTCTTGTTAATGTCCTTGCCAACGGCTCGTCTCTAAAGTAATCTTTGT
Organism: Medauroidea extradentata; assembly: GCA_003012365.1. Taxonomy (NCBI): domain Eukaryota; kingdom Metazoa; phylum Arthropoda; class Insecta; order Phasmatodea; family Phasmatidae; genus Medauroidea; species Medauroidea extradentata. The sequence continues at coordinate 8,523 of PNEQ01117184.1, read as the reverse complement.
CCATGAAACGTTTAGCTTGTATATTACCAGATGCTGTGTATTCTAGTTAGTTTTCTTTGTACACACGCCAGATTTACTTTTAGTATCTTTGTATTTCGTTCTTAACAAATTTTAACAATGAGGGTTAAAGAGCCTGTCGCTTAGTTTTTACAATGGCAATGTCTCACAATCTTGGCGCAGTTCAAGTGAAGCAAATCGATACGTGGGTTGGAACAAACATTCAAATTATTTATGGGAGCGCAGCTGTTTGCTACTCTGGCTAGCCTAACAAGGCACTGTTAAATGTGTCCCATAAAACTCGGCAACATTTCAAGTCGGCGCCCGACAGACATAAGCACAAATTGTTGTCTCCTACATAAAGTGGACTGATACACAACTTGAAGAGCGTCTGTAGAACATGTTTCATACATAACTCAATGTGCTTGAATATATTTTCCTTATCGACTTAATTTAAGGTTCTTCCAGGGGCAAAAATTACCATCAAAATTGTTAGTATTTTTGCTTTTGCTAAAAATACACTACAAAAATTTTGAAACTTTCTTTAATTAATTTGATTGAAGAAACTATATAAAATATATCTACTCATTTTCATTCAAGATAAACTCAATATTAAAATAATAATATATAAGCCTACTACTGAAAATGTATTTTCTCAACGTCGGAATTATATGAAAACGTTTCAGTTTGAAAAAAATGTTATGTGATCCTCAAATGTCTCTGTAAATATTTTATAAAACTGAGTTGTTAAATTGCGAGCAGTTGGGACCTGGTCGCAGATGAAATAATTTGATTAATGTTAGTCGAAATTGAATATTTATCGATAAAATATATTTATATTTAAACATTACTTATTTTTATTAATATACGATTTCGTATTTTCATTCATCTACTATCGATGCTGTATCAAGCAGGTCCTTAAAACTCGGAAACTTTGAACAGACAAAACATAAATTGCATTTTTTATTTGTTTACGTAACCTGTAACGGTGTTTTCGTCGAATATGTAAAGTTTTATGATATTTGGTTTTTCCCATTATGTCAAAACCAAACAAATAGTTTGTTGTTTTTGCAACTTACTCATAATGACTATTAATGCTACTAAAATAATAAAATTTATACTAAGATCAAATACGATTTAAATGTTTAACTAAAATTATATTTAAGCTCGTAGACACGTTTTCCCATTGAAAATAATGAAAATAAGAAATATTATAATTTATCGAACACTAAATAAGTTACGTGATTAGAGGTTTTAATTTTTTTCTCAGAGAATCATATACTTTCTGCGAATCGTCTTACATCTACAGGCAAATTAGAATAAAAAATACATACTCTTAACATAAATAAATTATTGTACAATGTGTAATTTTGGACGAAATAATTATTACAACTTACGTACAAGACAAACCTGTAGAATTGTTATATCTTATTAGACAAAAAAGTCCGTGACAGTCTTTTCAATTAGTTGAAAATTAACCGACAATTAAAATTAAATAAAGATTTTTTTCTGTCTAGCAGGTTAATGGAGATGTAGAAGATGACGAACGTCCTGTCTGGACAACTTGAATGTGTGGTATAGTTGTACTCAAAGATATATTTAAGGTTTTTTTTGTCTAAAGCTGTGATAGATGTAATGATTGCCGACATTCTGAGAGGAGATGTATAGAGTAAACTAAAGGGATTTGTGGTCAGCACTTTACACCGAGGTCATTAGTGTTGGGGAGAAGTTACATGAGGTGAGTATGGAGTAGTGTAAGAATGAAGCTGCGAGGGAAACGAGAGATCCCCGAGAAACCCCTCTGACCAGTGGCATCGTCCGGCATAATTCCTACATGTAAAAATCCGGGTACCGACCCCGTCGGGAATCGAGCCTGGACCGCCTTGATGAGATTTGTCAATGATGCCGGTAGCTTTCGGCCAACTAACGCATTGTTAAGGTGGTTGCCTGTGTGAACGTGATTTGCTTGTTTTAAAATCTAGAAAAACTAAAGAAATAAGGACGACACAACACGCACATTACGCCCCACCCTGGCCTTTAAGCGAATGTCTTTTAAGGCCTCGATCCCTAGTTTAGCAGAGGTTTCGAAAATATGTTTTGTAACGCAAATTAATACATACATCAAAAATTCCTTTCGCAGTTTTAACACTTATATATCAATGTATTTATATGAATGTTTCTGTTGCAACGCACCAAACTGATTTTTAGATTTTCGCCCCCGAAATAATACACATTTTGTTGAGAAAATAAGCCAAAATGAAGCAAAATAATTTTTTCCTCGCAAACGTACGTTATTTAAAAAAACGGTCTAGCAAAATTGTGCATCATATGACTGTACACTGTCTCAAATTTTTTCAAAGCATTTGGTTAAAAAATATTTCAGTTATTTGCAATTGTTTGAAATAAACGGGAGATCATAGCCATAAGACCTCGCTCTTTAGTTTTTAGCAGTAGTTTCGAGTATGTATATATATATATATATATATATATATATATATATATATATATATATATATATATATATAAACACAAATTATTACACATATTAAAAATTAATTGTTGAAGTTTTAACACTATCATAGTTTGTACCTGAATTTTTCTGTTGCAATACACCGAACGGATTTTTTATAATTTTGCCTCTTGAAATATCACGTACTTTGTTGTGAAAATAAGCAAAAATTAAGGAAAACATTTTTTTTGCAAGAAAACGGTACATTATTTTAAAAATCGCTGTGGCAAATTGTGTATCGTATGACCGTACACAGGCTCACATTTTTTTTTCAAAGCATTTGGTTAAAAAATATTCGAGTTAATTGCTATTGTTTGAAATTAATGGAAGATCGTGGCCTTCACCTCAAAAGTCGTCTCTATGAGACGTTCAATAGTGGCCTTATCATTTTACGAGATAATATTACATGTAAATGCGTATTGTACACGCCTGTGTATTTTACGAGATTCTGTGCCAGTATTTCCGTATCTAAAAAAAAAAAAAAACCGGAAAAAATATTTATTTTCGCCAACTTCGGCCGGTAGGAAATGAGCTTTAATGAGTTTTGTAGTGGTGAACCTAAAATGTGTATCCACATATGTTACGTTATTTGACTGTTATTCCTACGCCGACATTACTTATGCACGGTGACCAGTTTTTGAATAATCTTGTAACGAACGAAGTTCTGATAACCCTGTAGGATTCTCGGGCAGGTGGCTGCCCTGAACGCAAGATATTTAGAGACAAAACATATGGCTGAAAGAGAAACAAATCAGTATGAAAACAGCAATTGTCTGGAGAGAGAACAATTTTCTCTCTCGTCTTGAATTATATAGGAAAACTGTTGCACTACTGTGGCGTACAGTATTTTGTTTCCGATTTCTTTTCCCCCGCTTCAAAGTAACTGTAAAGTAGATTATATTTATTTGAAACCATGAACTAAAAGTGAAAAGACACGAATATTACGTAATATAAAAGGAACTGCTTACGGCGTCACCCATGACGCAACTCGTTTTAAAGTTATGTCAATAGAAGAAAGTCTGACAATTCTTAGTTTAGTGCACATATTTGGTTTGCCAAGTATTACCGCTTAGCCCGGAAGTGGGTAGTCCTAAACGCGATCCTAATTAATCGTATTTTGAAAATATTTCTTTAAAAGACACTATTATGTGTAAAAGGTTTGATGGTTTTTGAAGATAGATGTTTTCAAACTGTAATTACTAGCACCGATAATGCAACATTGCATATACTCGAAACCAGTATAAAATTAGAATAAATTATTATTTTCAATACCGCAAGCGGGTGTGCCTTTCGGCTTTAAGACACTTTCATTCTATTTTTACTTTCCATATTTGTCGATTGTGGGCAAATATTAATTAAAGGTCATGCGGATATTTATTATTCGTAATTTGTCGCAAGTAAATTTACTTGTGTAAAGCTACCATGCATGAAAAAAAAATTTCTTGTGTTTTAAAAATAACTGCACTTGTCTAAAGTCAAGCCCACTTATGGCACTTAATTATCTTTTTTGTGTGATGAGGTGTGATTTAAGATTACAAACTAGTTCGCCAGAGTAAAGAATAATTCCAGCAACTATTTTCAAGATTGCCTGTTGTACGACCCCAGGGACGTTCTGCTCGCGTAATACGTACCACGGAGTCTTAATTGAAATGCTTCCCAGGGAAGTAATTTGTTTTAGCGCCTTGTCGTCGATGCCGGAGCGCTTACCTTCATTACCGTGTCTGCGCAGGGTAGGAGAGAGATGTGTGGCGGAGAAGTGTGGAGGGGGTTGGTTACGTACACCGAGCGTTTGAAATCCCCGAAGTGAGTTCCGCACAGCGCTGCAAGTTCACGGAGCAGCGCGCAATTTCTCACGCTTATCTGGCGTTATCAGCGGGGGTGGTTTGTGTCTTTGCTCGCTGCCGGAGGTGGATGGGATGTGTAAGGGCTGGAGGTCTGGTATCTCGCAAAACAAAGGTGTTTGTAGTCTAGGGGTGAGTGTCTGGAAGGGGTTCGAAGAAACAGCAGACATTGTACAGACGCAGGTTAAGGGATGTAGACGCGAGGATGTTAATTCAGTTGCGGCGCTTGGCTGATAGGCGAATGCTGAAGAGAGAAGGGAATGAGGAACGTCGTGGCTTTTGTTCAGGAGGGGGGAAGGGTTATGTTAAGGGAGTCAGGCGGAACCGTAAAACAAGGGCAACAATCGCGCCAAACTGGGTTCGGGGATATCAAAGAACACGATGCCTGGAGTTGCCGTTGCTCTGTTTTACGAGCACGCTGCCCTTGATTCAGCAGTTAATTGAACTCGTGCTAAACTGTTTCCTTATTTCTTCTTATTGCTTAGTCATCGGCTGCCGCGTGGACGGAGTTGCAAAACGTCATCGTGTTCCTTTTTTACTTGCTTAACTTGTTGCCAGTATGTTTGTCTGCTAAAAGAATACTCACTCCAAACAATGCTTCAATGAACTAGAAATACGACTTTCCCATCAAAAATATTCTTCGAAGTATTTTTCGTAAAGGGCGTATTAGACAATTTTATTGTATTTTCTGTTTTTGAGCCATAACATTTGTCCAAATTGTATTATCAAAATGTTCTTTTCGACAAGGCATAGGATATATTGTTGGTGAACTGCTTGACATAAATAACAATGACATCTTTCGTAAATTTGTCCTGTAGATTCATCGCAAGAAAATTTTTGAAAGTTAACCAATAATTCACTTGCAATGATTCTGCATGACAAATTATTGAAATATTCCTTTATCATTTACGTCAAGCAGTTTACCATATCCAATGCTTTGTCAAAGAAAAAATTGTTGATAATACAATTTGAATGTATGTTATGGCTCAAAAACTGAAAATACTTTAAAGTTGTCTAACACTCCCCCTTAAAGTGGCTGCTTTGTTGGAACTCAAACTCCGTGCAGTGAGTTAGGAGTTACGTTTATTTTTCAAGAAAACATACTTCAATCAACTTGTTAACATTACTTTCAAGACATCGTGCACATTTGAAATATTATTTCTAAGCCACAAAACATGTCTAAAATCAGCTTCTCAGACAGTTATTTCTCAAGATAAATGTACCGGATTCGTTAGAAATTTAGGGCTGCATTATATTCGACTATGTTATCGTGACGCGTTCAATAAAACAACTGTGTGACCGCTTAAGAGTGCGTGGTAGATAAATAAAAGCTAAACCATCAATTAATTTCTACGCTATTTTCAACGTCAATATGGATAAAATACTCAACGACAATCCTAGATAATGTTATTTGCCAAATTTATGAGTAAATATTTATCCAGAATTATTAATTCGTTACGCGTGATATCTTGCGCCGCAGTTAAATGCACGAGGTTCCGGCGTCAGAGATTGTGCCCCAGAAGTTCGTAACACTGTAAACAATTTTGTTTAAAACGTTGGCTAAAACTATTGTCTAGGATTGATATTGTTTAATTTTGGCAAATTGGCTTCAAGAAACCTACAGTTATATATAATTGCTTTTAGCGTTGAATTATGTGCCACGCCCCCTTAAAGTCCCACAACAAAAATGTTACGGCGGGAATACAGCACGCGTGTTTACGCCTTTACGCGTAGACACAATTCATGTGTCGGTGGGCGTCGCTCGTAGCACGCGACCAATTTTTGCCTCACACACACAACCACACTCTTCACCAGACAGCCGCCTTAATATTGCTGTGCCTGTAAATATACCAACCTGATTTCCAAAAAAAGTTACATAGATGTGTTAATGTTTCTTAATTGTAGCTCGCAGCTAGAAGTCCACAGAATAAAAAGACCACTACGGAAACATGGCTTGCTAATTTAATGATCTGATCACAAACGCAAATTAAGACATAATTAATGACAGTTCATAAAAATTACGTCTTTAAGTTCAAAACATTTTAATAATCATTGAAAATAGTTCGTGAAAAAAATTCCGAAAATAATATAAACACAAAAAGAAATAAATGTCATGCAATTGAATTCTTTTTTCAATTGCAAGTTATTTTTTCTTATAATTCACATGTAGAAAAATTATAAAAAATATAACCTTGACACAATATTTTTCTGTACGTAACCCTCCTTTGCAAACGACAAGTCAACTTTCTCTGTTTATATTTGAAATAGTTTATATTATTCGCAAACGCAGTGCTTGGGGAAGTATGGGGATCACGAATTTTTATGTTTTGAGTACACAAACATTGTAAACAATGTAAATGTAACATACACACTCCCATTAAAGTGAATATGAAAATTCTGATAACGCATAACAGCGAGGTTTTAAGCGCTAGGAGTGATATGAGTTGAGAGTGGAGCTACATTGGATGTAGGGGAGGAGGAAACAGGAGTGATTGAAGAGATTTTGATCTGCGAGGGAAATGGGATATCCCCGAGAAAACCTGCCGACCAGCGGCATCGTCCGGAACGATTCCCACATAAATAAACCTGGTTGACCTCGCTGAAGTTACGGAATTTTAGTGGCTGCAGCTACAATAAGTGCTGGGTGCACATGGGTAAGGATATTTACATAATGTCTGAGTGTAATGATGTAAAAAAACTGGCACATATTGGGAATGTGATCTGACTAGTTGCGAGAGTCAAAATTTGTAAGTGGCTTTCGCCGACGGCGGCAGACTCGACACAATTAATGTAAGTGTTCCTGCCGATCAATAATATTGATTTTAACAGTTCTGTCTCGGTCTAGCTCAGCGGGTAAGTTGAAATAATACAGTCAATATTGAGATGACAAGTCACTTGATACGGCGGCAAATGGCCCTCGCTCACCGCGAAACAGAAAAGACCAGATCACTGATCCGCGATTCAGCCTAGTCGCACAACACCGCGCCGCAGGTGAATTATGCAAACAATGGCCGATTCCTAAGCTTTGTCGCGTCTCTGTTCTTAAGGGCGCGATTCCCGTCTCCTAGGTATGGCAAAGCACGGAAAAACTAATTCGACCAATCAGCTTATTAATGCTTGCAAATATCGTCCCGTTAATCCTCGCAAATCGTATCACGGGCAAACACTCTGCCGGCGACACTTCCGCGAGACCCGGCCCCAGCCCCGAAGACAGCAACACGTCCGTATGCCTCAACCACTGAGATGATTCCCCCCTCGAACAACGCGTCTCCACTCCCAGCCGGCTACACTGACCCCTAGTTCCCTTCGACCAATCAGGAACCCTGTTACATTTAAACTCAATTTGCCAACGGCTAAGAAATCAGGCCTTTGCGAGCGTATCAAGTATTAGATATATTAATCAAAATCACAGATTTACATGTTTGTTTACACGCTTCAATTCTAGCACATACATTTCATTATTGTAACTAAATTTATATTTAATTTACATTTCAAATTCAACTGGCTTGCGGCAAACCGTTGCAGGCGTCTTATCCCTGTCTCTTTCTAACACTCTCCCGCCCAGTGGGGCGTACAAGGCACTCTTCTCCTAAACAATTAGTCAATCCCCTTGACACAGACATAGCCTGCCTTCTGCTTCCCGCAGCGTGACGAAAGGACGAAACTCAATTTTCTACGGCTTCATAATCCTCTAGACTTGATATACATTTGATACATTTTCTTTATTACTAACCTAACACTAATTTTAATAAAATATACAGCTTTCACAGAGTCTGGCACAGTTTGAATCATCTCTGTAGCCCAAATATTACTCATTGTAGTTATTGTTACAAGTTTGAGAGCACAAACTTTATATGTGGGCATTTCCCATGTGTTCTTTGGGATAGAGGTCTTAAATTACAAATAAAAGAGTTAAATTAAATACTGGATTTAATAGCTCACAAAGCTACGAAATACACAAAACAGTAATCAACTACAACTCTCACAACACAATTAGTTATGCACACAATTACTCCTGTGTCACAAACACGTTAATTAACTTTGACAATTAAAGCACAAGAAAAGTCTACCATCAATTAATTAAACACTATAAATCACAATAAAATTCAGTCATATATCCAATCAACAGTATTTCTAATAATGACAATGTACAACCTTATCAGTCCGAAGTGGTGA
>PNEQ01117176.1:0-10810 GCA_003012365.1 Medauroidea extradentata | reverse complement strand
AGCATAGATATAAAAGCTGTAGAAGTCATTAAAGTCTCAAACCCACAATACCTTATACATTCAATACATAGACAATTAAAACTTACATTCTTCCTGGCACGTGGTAACTATGGTCATAGAATAGTAAATACCTAGGTTAATTGACAAATAAATTGAAATTTATACGCATCTGTAACATTGGACAAAATGCTATGTTACATAGTTTGAAGCAAATTCTTTGTACTTATAGTTTATTAAAAATATAGTGATAGTAAGGCCACCTACTTATGGCAAAAATATTTCTGACCTTATTTGTTTCTACCTTACGTGCATAATTTGCAGTTCTGTTTTATGTTTATTTAGTGAGTTATCTTTGAGTACAAGCGTACGTAATTCAATTACAGTCTGTCTCATGTAAGAATTCCAATTTTTGACAGTCGTTTTTTGCAGTGCTTTTTACAGCTTTTACCAAATAATAAGCACTGTTTTCCTCTCTCATAAGTAATTTTGCACACACACACTTAGCTGGCTCTCAAACTGTACAGTGCATAAAAATTAGAAGTATTTTTCTACAGAAAATTTTACACATAGTCGTCAGAACTGTCGAAAAATGGGATTCTCACGAGAGACAGACTTTTGGTACGCCAAATCAAAATAACCAAACTATGTTACTCCAAACCATGTCTGTGATTTGACAGCAGAACCATAAGTCGCGTGCAGTAAAAACATCCAACATGTAATAATAAAATCGAGCTGCATGTATGCATGTAAGCCATTAAAATAAAACGATACAAAATTTTCAGCGAAAATCACGTGTCCCATAACTATTGGGCTAATTGCCATAAAAAGATAAACATTTGCACTATATCAAAGAAGTGCATTTGGTGATTAAGGGCCGTACCTATAAACGGCTTTCGTAAGAGCCGTTAGCAGACATTCATCTGGCAGTTTGCCAACGACTCGCATCCTATAAACGACTTTCGGGAGCTTACCAGCTGAAAGCACTTCCACTTTCGTGTGGAGGGTAAATATTGCAACAGGGCATAGTTTTCATTTGAAAATATGGCAACAAGCCACTCTGAGGAAGTAGTTGAACGTTTCCTGACCAAGTGTAGGATCGCGCCGATGTTTTCATTTATGTTATTTTGAAATTATAGTCTGTAACTTTTCTATATATTGTGACTGGACGCCTTCGTTATGTTGTGCGCTTCTCAAAAGAAATTTATTGCATTCACGCAAGCTGAAAAAATTTTTTGTTTGAACTTATAAAAAAAACACAAATATGTAATTGAAAACAAGAAAACGAACGCAGGCACCAACCAATAGAAGAAACTTGCGTGGGGAAAAATTACGCTCGAATTTAAAGCTTATGGCTGCACAAAAATATATGAAGCACATTTGAAAAGGTATGTAATATGTAAATACTTTTAAAAATAATTATATTTTTCGGAACGTTGTAATAAGTAATTTAACCTGAAAGTAATGAAAACTCTCCGAGGTAGCTTGTCGTTATAGTACACTAACCGTTACGGACTGAACATAAAGAAAATTTTTAGCAGTTTCTTCACGACCAAACTGTAAATTGTATCCAGAGTCAGTTATTAGTGTGACAACTGTATTGCTTCACTGGATTCTAGTATGATTAGGCCCTAATATGTGTGCGAATGTTAACAAGTGCATGGATTTTACATTAAAACTGATATGATTAAACTGCTTGTTTTCACACAGTTTTCTAATTGCTTGCTCACTAATGTCAGAGAAATATTATAAATATTTGCAAGGATTATTTCATAAAATAATGATAGGTGTTCGGTTTCACGGCATTTGCATGTATGAGAATAGCCTACTGTATTCTGTTGGGTATGTTGGCTCCTTCATAGTTATATTATAATAACTAAAAAATAATGTTTACAGGTGTTGGGAGAAAACATAGACAATTGCAAAGAAGCATGTGCAAGCTGAGAGACAACATTCTATGAAAACTGGTGGCGGCAGTGCCTTTGTTTCGAAACCTGAGATACAGGAAGTAGTTTCATTGGTTTCATCTGTGCAACCGTACTTCGATTTAGAAGTAGTTAGTCCCCGGGACAGTAACGCACTCCACCTTGAAAATGCTAGAAGTATCGCCAGTTCACCAGGGCAGCAACTTGTAATGGACACATCTGTTGAAACTGTTGATACTACTGGGGTAATGTCATTTCCAGCCACTGATGATACTGATGATCCAGATTCCCCAATCTCACCCCCAATTTGTGAGTTGCCAATGAATCCTCAACATAATATGGCAACTGCGAACACTACAACACGCAGTAAGTACTTATTTGTAAAATGTATATATATATATATATATATATATATATATATATATATATATATATATATATATATATATCATATGGTAGCCAAAATGTAGGGTATGTAGTGTTCTAGTTCTAACATAACGTTCACCAGAGATTGAACAATGTAATTTTCTGAGGCAATGTAGTACAGAAAATTAATAAAACTTTTAAATGTGGGTAAATATTCATTGTTTTGTGATATTGTCTCAAAAACATAAATTCTCCTTAACAACTGTGAAGAATGTTCATCTATTCCCATATATTAGATATTTGATACAGGGAAACAAAGGCCGCTAGGCAACTAATTACATCTTTAAATTAAATAGAAACATGTACTCACAGAGTATCATAGGGGATGACAGCTACACACACGAAAAGGACAACACATTTTGCACAGAAGCGCGAAACGTCCGCGCAAAATGTCTCGTGTGTGTAGCTGTCAACCTCCATGATACTCTGTGAGTAAATGTTTCTATTTAATTTTAAGATGTATTAGATATGTGACAACAATGTTGGGAACTACACTTTTGTTTACGTAGGACTTTTTATTTGTGTCTAGCCTATAGAATAATTTCTCTTTAATAAACTATACCTCTGAAGTCAAAAGTTTGGCTGGTAAATTACGAGTGTAAGCAATGAAAAATGATTCTTTTGTGATGAAAGCATGTCATTAGTAAAGAAAACTTTACCTTACTAACCTATATATTTTCCATTTGTATATAATTTCATGTAAGGAAGTCCAAACGTCATATAGGCTTAATGTCGGGTATTTTAACTTAAGGTAATGTAACCTAGTATAACGTAACCTAGCGAAAGATAATAATAAATTTATCTGGAAACGATTACCTGTTGTTAGGTTAGGTTGCATTAGATTATGTTAGGTTGTGTACGAGAATTGTACTTTTATGTACTTCATTTATGCATGTTTTACATTTGCTTGTTACTATTTTGTGTGTCTGTAAGGCCACAATGTCCCTTATTTTCATAGCGCACAGTGTATATCATTTGACACAATGTAGGATTAAAATATTGAACTGAGACACATTTTTTTGATAAAATAATGAAATTCTACAGCTTTAATAAATTTGTATGTATTTAGGCGGATTATCTATTCTTAATATTCGTCGTAAGAATCAGAAATGTAATTTTTTTCTTTTTTCCTGTTTTTTTAATTGTGATACAATTAGGGTGATATATTATTCTGAGTGCACAGAAGCTATCAAGAAGATCTGTGTTCAAGTAATATTTGTTCATAAGTAATATTAACGCTAGGGAATGTCTTGGTTATAACTTGTAACTGTGTAAGAAATAACGACAGTGCTAATCTCTCTGAGGTATTTGTACGACGCGATCTTCTGACTCCATCCTAAAATTGGTTGTATTATTTGCAATTAGGTTTTTTGTAGTGTAGGCTTATTTAAATTACTAAAAAGCGGACGATTTCGCTAAGTTAACTTATTTACTGTGTTTTAATGTCCTAGTACTGCATTTCCTGGGTATTGTCCTAATTGTTAATACATTTATTGGAATAACATTAGTTTACAGTTGTAGACAACGCAAAGTTAATTTTTTGTGTGAACGATATTTAACGTTAACATCTATGCGTTACATGAACACTTGCAGCTTATGGCAATGACTAATTTCTTACTGATAACTGCAATGTAAAATAAATTATTACAGCTGGTGATATCAAGTTACTTCTTTATTAGTTACTACAGTACGAACTTGAACATTGTACTGACAATGACAACTATAAATTTATACTTACAAATAACAATAATACAAAATTGAATTGTTAGAGTTACAACAATTACACTGATATATCATTAGTACCAGTAGTTAGTGGGATACATGCGTGGCATTGGAGGTGCAAGAACTAAAGCAGATTCTGAGGAGGACAGCGAAATGGTTGAAGAATCAATGGAAATTGCAGGATGGTTAGGAGGATGATAGGAACTTTACTTTGAAATGAGATCGAAAACCATTTGGAGGACAAGAATATAATCTAAAGATTGGTCAAGATGTACAAGATGGTTAATGAGAAAAAGGGATGGTATGCAGAGGAATTTTTTTAGCTGGTAAAATTAACTTATGAAAGGTTGTAGATGATAAAATGGACGGGCAGATAGTATGCTGATGAGAACGAAGCTACTGGAACGATCTGAAGAAATTGGAGAATGTGAAAGGGGTTTGGAGGTTTAAGAGAGGTCTGAAATGTTGGCATTGTAAGAATGGGGTGCCCAGTTGCAAGGGGAAGCTTGTTATGAAATATAATTGCAGATTAAAATGTAAAATTCATATTTGACGGGTAGTAATAACATAAAACTAATAATTGCAACTAAATATAATGTCTAATGAATTAAAGAGACATGAATGTAAATTAATAGTTAATGTCATAGCAAAATTATTTATGTCAAAACAAAAGTAACATCACTTGTTATGTTTAATACTAATGAAACAAATGTTTACATAAGTTTTTATAAGTGAGTATCGTTTTTAGTGTGCATGGACGGTGTATTAATAAACACTGAACAAATAAATTGATTTCTACGCATTCTTCAAAGACCATATGGATAAAATACTCAAAGTCAATCCTACATAATGGTTTTTTCCAACTTCATAAGTATACATTTTTCCAGAATTGCTAATTCGTTACACGTGATCTCTTGCGCAGCAGTTAAATTCACGAGGTTTCGGCTACAGCGCTTGTAACCCAAGTTCGTAACGCTGGAAACAATTTTGTTTAAAACTTTGTCTAAGATTGATATTGTTTACTTTTTGCAAATTGTCTTCCAGAGACTTACTGTTATACATTAATGATTTTTGCATTGAATTATGTGTTAAGCCCTCTATAGGTTGTTGCAGTGTATTCCTAGATATTTTTCTCCACCTTTAATTTCAGTTCAAAAACTGTTTCATGCATACACATACCACTAGCAAAACGTAAACAAAAAATCCTCAGCATTTTACTTTGATTGCTCTGTCGGGGTTTTTTCTATATTGAATTTGGATTTTTGTGCCATTTATGTACCATACCCTCTTAAATGTTTCACTTGTGGCAAATTACTATAAATCTATTTGTTAATGATGTCTGCCTTCCTAAACACATACCTTTTATGTCTTGTGTTTGTTTACAAATACAAACAGAAAGGTTGCACCTCACAGGCATTCATTTTCTGTAAAGTCTACAAGAATGGTTGAGACAGTGGTGAAGAAAAGGGTGGAACAAATTAAGGAAGAGATCAACATGCTCCGCGAGTCACATACTGCAAGTATGGCACAGGATGCTGAACTGTATGCTGTAAGGCTGGCGCGAGAAAGCAACTTATTGCGAATATTAGAAATTGATAAACAGTTGACAGAGAAGGAATTTTTGTGAAAGAATAATTAAGGACTGTAATTGTTACTGTTTCTTTAAATGGTATGTTGGTTTTTGTGTATATGCCTTAGTGTTACAAATTAAAATAATTATTATTTGTTTGATGTAACGATTTTAATTTTTCGTTACCGATAGTTCAAATTGAGTTCATTGTGTTATAAAATGTACAACATTAAACACAAAGCTCATTAACTGTTTAGTTATCGAGTCACAGCCTATCAAAATTACAAGTTCTTGCAATAGTAATAAAATTAACTGTTCTTAACTATGAATTAAAAATTACTTGAAAGTTATAAACTTCTACATGTAACTTAATATTTTCACATGTAAATAGTAATTTCAATAACAAATGTAACAATAAGGCTTACAATTGATGCATTTTTTACCAATTCTTGTGTGTTTGACTTATCTGCTAATAATTAAAGTACTGCATGTGTACAACTTATGGTGGCCAAACAAATCTGATTTTAAAATTCAAGAACATTTCCAGGACTTCAATGACACAAAACCAATTTTCAAGAAAAGAATAACTGTACTTTCTTTACGGACATGGTCAATATTAGTTACTACGAATACCGGTACCTGAAATTTATATATAATCTTTCGTTAATACAGTAATTTTGCCAAATAATTACACAAAAAACTGTGTATTTAGGCAGCAAGTTACTTCCGTGCAATATTTTTTCTTCTCAAATTACAAAAAAAAATGTATTAATTTGCGGCATAATAATAGATAAATAATGATAACGTCACAAATGTACAGTCAGACATGTTGCTTTAACTGCAAAATGTTTCAACATTTTGTGCTGATGTTGCAGCAAATCAGGAATTACATTTAAAATTTTTTTGTCGTGCCCACTGCATTTTTCTTCAAATTGGTTCCCATACAAGAAAATAATGCATATCAACACATGCTGACAGTAAAATAATATTATTGCAACAAACACTCTCATCCTCACTCTCACTATCACTATATATATATATATATATATATATATATATATATATATATCCTTTTTCCAAAGTAAAAATATGGGTAATGCAACCATGACAGTTGGAACAAGGCTACCCACACCAAATACATTGTATTTGAAACCCTAGACGCTGAAGTAATACCCAATTTGTGGATACAAAGTACATCTAGATTATTATTAGTTAACTTTGGTTACGTTCCAGGTACGTATAAGAAGAAAATATCAATCTTTATGCTTGAGTAGAAGTACATTTTGACGTGTATCAAATGGATAATCGTTCAACTTTCAAACAGATTTAAAAAGAAATCAAGGACTGGTGTGAAAATTCAATCATTTTCCCAGGACTTTTAAGGACGTGTCGAAATCAAAGGCAATTCAAACGTTTCAAGAATCCAAGAACGTGTGGACACCCTCATAAAAGGAGCATTAATGTGAACAGGATATTTTCCAAGTTTTATATTTTTTTCTGGGAATTTAAATTGTTTCGTATGGCTAAAACATGTGCTGTAACTGCATTCCTTCATTTCAAAAGTAATATGAAAACCTGGAATGATAACCTGAGAATACTTACATGGTTTTATAGTAAACACTATATATTTTTTTATGTAGACCTAAACTTCACAACATGAATGTGTGTTTCTTGTTTCACAAACCCCATATATCGAGAAAAATCAGACAATATTTATTCAACGAAGGAATTATTCAAATTCAAAATTATGAACAGTTCATTACTGGCAAAGTTTTTCTATAGATTTCCATGCAATGATCTGTACACAATACTTAATATTATATAATAGAATGTATTATCAAATAAATTTGTGCAAATTTGATGTTGCTATCACATTCCTTTATGCTGTCAGCCTACTTTTTTGATCACTGTTTTTCCTGAAGTATGTGTATCGATGCCCTACCGGAAATCTTCCTATTTATAATGTGTCTACATATTCAATTGATTTATAATAAACATTAACAATATTGCAGAGAAATTACTTACAACTCAATCAACATAAATTATTCGTTTTGTGTATTAAACAGAACATAAACGCTTTCACAAAGAACCATTACAAACAATATCGTCGTTCGAATGGTAAAGTTGCGAATCTGCAATTTTCCAGAAAATGATATTTTTGCATATTTCGCATAGCAGTTAATCAATACACACCATATTAAAGTTACGAAAGTGCAACCCGGTAAAAGTAGCTGGGTTCTGCAATTGCATTTTAACGAAAGTACAACGTAAAGAACCTTCAGCCATGGTAAATTTGGGAACAGATAGTTTTGCAAATTTACTACAGAAGCTCTAACCAATGTTATTGAAAGTGACTTCGGCACCGCAGTTGGTGGTACAGCGATCGACCGTATCGACACTTGACCGTACGCCTTTAAACCACGCCTTAGTAGTTGCTGTGGCCAACAGAAAGGCAGCTGGTTCTCCATCTTTATTTTTTGCTGGCGAATAGCATGTGTCTTTCACTCCAGAAGGATAGGAAATATTTCTTCATTATTTCGACTAATAGAACTGAATAAGCTAGATCCATCTCTCTGACGCTAAATCCTTATATCTAGAAGGAAAACAACCTAAGTAATATTAGCGTCAATACCTCGTAGGTGTCAGAAATCCTACGCGCCAGGCGGTCAGGCGCGACAGTTGACCGTACCTTCGCCAGAAACAAGTAGCCTAAGTGTATACGGTAAACGTTTGTTGTGGCCTTTCTTGGCAAGAGTTTGAAGTAGTAATCACTGACTTAAATTCCAGTGCTTGCTGAGTTTCGCTCTTATAATTAGGGAAAGGAAAATTTCGCAAATGCAATAACCCGCATACTAGAATCCATTGTCCTATGCATATTCAAGCCCCGTGTATTCGTTTATTGTCTGTTGTTCCACTGAGTAGTAGCTAGTGGACAAATAGTCGGGGCTTCAGTATGTATAGGCCCCTAGTTATAATTTTTTACTTAACATAGTTTCACACGAAAGTATTCACGGATTTCATATATCATTTACTTTTTAACACTTTTCTTAATCTTACTATGTCTGAGTAGTATGAAAATGTATTAGTTGGCACATCAGGATGCAGTCTGTGGAGCAGTGGAGCAGCTGATGATGCAATCAAAATGGCAGTCGTCCGCCATCTTGTATGACGACACGTCCGCAATCTTGGATTTCGTCACTGTCCGCCATCTTGGATTTCGTCACTGTCCGCCTCCTTGGATGACGTCACTGTCCACCATCTTGTTTTTGAGTCCGCCATGTTGTTTTTGGATTTTACAAATTTGATTTTTCCAAATTTGGTTTTTTTTTTCAAATTTCGATTTTTCGATTGTTACATCATCTGCTTGTGACGTCACGTTACGTCGGTTGCTACGCAGGCGCCATGTTTGTTTACATCGTCTGCTTGTGACGTCACATTTTTTTCGTCTTCTGCTAGTGACGTCATGATTCCAACGTTGGCTGCTAGGCAGCACTGCAGTCGCCATGTTTGTTTTCTTCATCATATGCTAGGCGGCGCTAGTGTCGCCATGTTTGTTTTCTCCGTTGTCTGCTAGGCGGCGCTGCTGTCGTGTGCTGGGCGCAGCCATGTTTGTTTCAATGTTTACTTCTGACGTTGGAAGGTAGAGTGCTCTAGTGTCGCTGCAGGTAAGGGTCAAGTAGCAAGTGTCTGTATATGGGGAATTGAACCTTACGATTTTTTAAAGTTCAAATTTAACTAAAAAATCCTTTACCGGGTGTTGGGCGCGAACTGCCGCCCCTTGTGTTACTAGACATGCGCCCTACCCGATTGAGCCATGGAATCAATACTGAAGATAGTTTAGATGAAGGGTATATAAAAATATATATAAGCATACTTAATTTATTTCTTTAAATATCGTATAGACATACCTATGCCAACTATGCTAAGTATTCAAAGTCATGAGTTTAAAATATTTTTAATAGACATACCTATGCTAAGTATTTATGAATTAAAAGTTATGAGTTTAAATTTACTTGGTGTTTTTAAAAATTATAGTCACATCCTATGCTAAGTATTTTTTTAAATAGACATAGCTATGCTAAGTACTTTGTAAATTTTGTATAGTCTCTCATATTTATGCTAAGTAGAAATTTTAAAGTTTTATTTAGCATAGATATTATTATTATTGAAGTTTGTTAAAGTCATAACCCTGCCAAGTGGAATTTTTAAAAGTTTATTTTTTTTTCATAGCATATGCTAAGTTGTTTTAAAGTACAAAAGTTTATTTCCATTTAGCATAGTTATGTGTTATAAAGTCATACTTATGTCAAGTGGAATTTTAAAGTTTTTATTATTTTTTTTAAATATAAATGTTACGTCTTTAAATTTTTCCATTTTGGCATAGATATGATTATTTGTAGTAGACATGCTTGTGTGTAGTCTGTCAGCTAGGGACTCGTCTTGTTTTGTTTGTGTTTATATGGTTAGACCTATATGAAAGGTATTGTATTTTTTTTTCAACGACTCCTCTCTCTCTCTCTCTCTCTCTCTCTTCTTTCTGCTAGCAGTCAGGAACATACAAAAATTTTGTTTCAGTGTTAAAGTGTTTTTGTTTAATTGTTTTATTTTTTCGACGTCTTCTCTCAGCTAGCAGTCAGGAACACACATACATTTTTGTTTCAGTGTTTTGCATGTACAAGTATTTTTGTTTAAGTGTAGCCATGTACGACTGGCCTAGGTGAAAGGCATGCTTTTTTCACACACTCGCTGTTTAGTTACTTTTGAAAGGAAGTTAGTTGCATCCAATATTTTTTCTCTCTCTTAGAATTTTAATTAGTTTTGAAAGGAAGTTAAACGTATTACAAAATTTTTTTTGTCAAGCCTATGTGAAAGGCAATAGGTTCCAACAGTACATTACTCTGAAATAAAATATATAAGTTTTCACAAAACGTAATATTTATTGGTCAAATAATAATAATAATAATAATAATAATGACAAGTTATCACCACACTTTTTTCTGAAACACGACGATAAATATGTGGGGAGGGAAATCACTCGTCTTCTTCGCTGACGTTTCCTGCAGCAGCATGCCTCATCAAAAAATTCAGGGATTCAGCGATGAAGTTCCTTATTTCTAAATGGCTTTGCCTAATTTGGAAGATTTCCCCCCGTATGGTTAAATTATCATTA
>PNEQ01117166.1:0-20543 GCA_003012365.1 Medauroidea extradentata | reverse complement strand
CGCGGCATTTAATATTCCAATTAGTTGCCGGGGCTCCGTGCGCGCGACCGTATTGCTTAAGAGCCATACCGACGAATCGACATAAGTATCGGTCCGCCCCGAGAGGACAGCAACGACGTGCTACCCGGACAAAAAGACTTGCAACTCTTTCATTATCTAGTAACATAGTATCCAGAACTTGCACACAGCAACAATAGACAACTAAACACCCGCAGAAACAGATAATAAATAAATATATTAATACAAACCGAACGTCGTAAACTTAGTAACTTTAATATTGAAACGTTTCTCTCCGACAAACTTTTCCATTCTTCAGTTTGTTACTAACTTACATTGTCCACAAAAATCAACGTCTCGTGCCAGTCGCGAGCTAGGATTCCACGACCAACTGGAAAGTGCTGCGCAAATGTCTGCACATGAAGCCATATCAGAATCAGTTGTTCCAAGCCATTCATTACAAAGGCCGACAAACTTTTGCGGAAACAGTTTTTCATTGATATGCAACACTTAATGTGCTACAGGAAATTGGCATAACGTGCAAAATATGGAGAACAGAGAATCCCCACGTTGTAGGTCGAACATGTCCGTGTATCAACGAAGGTGATGTCACGGCAAAGTAAGTGTACTGACTAGCTTTGCTCTGGCTCATGCCACAATTGCAAGAGGACAGTGTTATTTCATTTCTCAACAGGATGGTTCTCCACCACACTTCCACAACACGGTTAACGAGTTCTCAGATATACTGAGCCACCACGACGCTAGATCGGTTGTGCATCAGTTGGCAATCTGCAGTTGCGGGCATGGCCCCCACGTTCACCGGACCTCGCAAAGTGTGATTTTCACCTGTGCGGGTTACATCAAAGACACTGTCTACACACCTCCATTTACAACGTCGCAGAACTTAACAAGGACGTATCAGAGCATCTGTGACTGACATCGATGCTGACACTTTATGCCGTGTGTGGGCAGAATTGGACTACAGGTTGGATGTGTGCCATGGGACTAACGGTTCACACATTGAACATTTGTAAACATGACAAAAAAAATCATGAGTTGTTCTTTCCACACATACAGGGTGTAAATGAAAGTATGTTACAAACTTCGTGTGGTGATGCCTTGTCGAAAATCAAGTACAGTTACGTAAGACGACTTTTCGCTTAACACACTTCGCAAGGGAGCAATACGCGCTCGGAAAACGAATTTCAAACTAGTTTATTGGTACAAAATCATAAACAACATAACATTAAACCATAATTCGCCGGATACTGTGTTCTGCAAACACTTATCGACAGTCCGTGAAAAATGTGTTTCAAATAACTTTCACCGTCATCAAAATAATGGGGGTGGTCACCCCCTTTCCGGCTTAGACGTTGGTGCCATCAGATTTTATGGACATACAATGCTATAATTTGTATCAAGAGACCCCGATGAACAAAAAAGGTCGTCTTGTTGTTACACTGTAAAGTGAAGCATTTACAAGAAAATGGGCAAGACAGTGTTAGGGGACTGCCACGTAGGCAATGCGTACTACACAGGTGGTGTGGCTGAACGACGCGGTAGTTAGTAACAAACGCGTACCCCACGCTAGTTTGTAAACCTACATCGCGTCATGGGCGACGTTGTGTGAGCTACGAACAGTTACTGATAGATGGCTGGTGTGGCAGAATGAATTTGTTAGTAAATGTTGCGGGGATATTGAAATGTACTGCACACGTGTAATTATTCTGCACAGTAGAAGTACGAAACCAAATGAAGTGAACAATGTAATGTACACAAATTAGTATGCGAGTAATGTAAGAAGGGTAAACATCGGAGCGCACAATTCTACGTATGCCAGTCACCATTGAGATTTTTCAATATAATTCCCTCCGTGATGAACAGACGGCTTTGTGTTCTGTACTCTGTAAAGAAGTTGTCTGAGGCTTGGCCCTGATACATGCACACTCCCCACGTCCTCCTCCGTTTAGCGTGTAATGCATGCCGGAGTACCCATTAGACTGCACGAGGTACACTCTGACGTGCCAGGATATGTGGGCTCGTCATACTATTTACAATAACTGGGTTGCAATCAAAACCAAACGTCCGTGAGACAGTGAACATGGAAAGGTACGGGCATGCTGAGCTTACCGATATGGTATTGATTTATGGTGAAGCTAAGTGCAGTGGCAGGTTAGCTGCACGAATGTATCGTGAAAGATTTCCAGACAGACGGCACTCAGCACATACTATTTTTGCAGGAATAGTTCAGCGTCTTCGAGATACAGGTACTCTCCTGCCACATTTCCGAAACTGTGGTGTTCATGCAACAATGCGGACACCACGATTTGAAGCGAAAGTTCTCGCCCGAGTCTAGGATCAACCGTCAACAAGTACCCGTGTTATTGCAAATGCGGTGGGTGCATCACACATGACAGTATGGAATGTCTTGCATGAGCAGCAGCTACGCCCCTATCGCGCATGTAGGAAGCAAGTATTACTGCCACGTTACTATCAACCCAGACATGATTTGTGTGCATGGTTTTTGCAGCAGACAGCCCGTGACCCAGAGTTTTCCAGGTATGTTCTCTTTACAGACGAAACGTCTTTCACACGTCATGGTGTGTACAATGCTCACAACAGCCATGTGTGGGCTGAAGAAAACCCACATGCCAGGGTTGTGCGATTCCACCAAGAGAGGTTTTCGGTCAACATGTGGGCGGGCATAGTCAATGATACCTTAGTAGGACCGTACATGTTACCAGCACTTCTTGATGGCTACGTGTACCTACGGTTCTTGCAATACACTCTGCCCGAGTTGCTTGAGGACGTACCGCTGCTGATACGTGACCGCATGTGGCTACAACACGATGGGGCGCCACCTCACAATGCTCGTGCTGTTCATGACTACCACAACCAAGTATTTCCAGGACGCTGGATAGGCAGGGGAGGACCTGTCACGTGGCCTCCTCGCTCCCCTGATCTATCACCCCTTGATTTCTACCTGTGGGGACACATGAAGAGCCTTGTCTACGAGACACCAGTGGACTCGGCCGAGGAGCTCGTCGCACGCATCACTTATGCGGCTGTGAACGTTTTAACTACAGTAAAGTATTTGCTACACTTGTTTTCAGTACCGTATCATTCGGTGTATTGTGTGTTGCCTAAGTGTCAGCCCACTATATCTACGTACTGTATTTCGGCCATTTTCTCGGACATGCTTCACTTTACAGTGTAACAACAAGACGACCTTCTTTGTTCATCGGGGTCTCTTGATACAAATTATAGCATTTCATGTCCATAAAATCTGATGACACCAACGTCTAAGCCGGAAAGGGGGTGACCACCCCCATTATTTTGATGACTGTGTAAGTTATTCGAAACACATTTTTCACGGACTGTCGATAAGTGTTTGCAGAACACAGTATCCGGCGAATTATGATTTAATGTTATGTTGTTTACGATTTTGTACCAATAAACTAGTTTGAAATTCGTTTTTCGAGGGCGTATTGCTCCCTTACGAAGTGTGCTAAGCGAAAAGTCGTCTTGCGTAACTGTACTTCATTTTCGACAAGGAATCACCACACGAAGTTTGTAACGTACTTTCATTTACACCCTGTATATTCATATAATACCCACTACAAACAAATTTTAGAAATACTGGAAAAAAAAAAGGGGGGTGCCGACAAAATTTCACACTCAATATAAGCGTGGGACGCTCTTGGCAGTTAGCTAAGCCTCTACTTTCACATCTTGCCAAATCTTGAATCATAAAGAGATCAGCAAAAATGATGTAATACGGTGAGTGATATACGGGTTCTTAAGACCATGCTCTACTTTTTAGCGATATTATTTTTTTACGCCTAAACGAGAGCAGATATCAAAATTCTGTCTCGCAGATTTGTTCAAGATCTTCTCCATGTTGGCTGATATTTTTCAAGGAAGTAAATACTATGCGTTTAGCTAATTACATAATTAACGAAATTCTGGTTAATTGAATTGACATTTTAGTGGAAATCGTATAATTTCTTGTTTAAAAAATACTAGCTATCACGACAAAAATAATTTTCAACAATAGTGCCAAACAGATTTTTGATATCTGCTCTCGTTTAAGCTTAAAACAATAATCATCGCAAAAACAGCAGCAATTAAAGAGCATGGCCTTAAGCATGCCGGCTCCTGGGTTTGAACCACGCCCCTGAAGGGCTTTGTACAATAGAGCGACGCTGCAACAACGATATGCGATTTGCGATCGCTGCATGCGAAATTTCGTTCATTAGATATTACAATACGGCGACAACAGGGACGATTCATGCCATACGGTGGCCTCTGTCAGCAAAAATTGGAAGCTAAATGAGACAAGTGAAGGCCTAAATTGGCGCGCTGTTATTGTTAATGGAATTCGTGATGGATATAAACCTGTCATCTCGCCGATATCGTTCCCTTTTCGTATTTACATCACGTTCTGTTTACGTTCGTATTAGTATTAATCTTCTTACTTCTAGTCGCGCTAGTTTATTTACAAAACACTTATTCTTCTTCCCTGTTCGTAAGCGACAATCTCAGCTGCGTTAGAACATGTTCTATCGCAGTCGTACTTGTAGTTGCCAGAGGCGATCTCGCCTGTGATTGGCTTGTCGTTTTTATCGCAGTGTCGAGCATTGTACAAAGCCGTTACTTGTATTTTTGTTTTCGAGCCATAACATTTATTCAACTCGTATTATCAAAATTCTCTCTTTGACGATACATAGGGTATATTCTTGATAAACTGCCCAGTACGGATAGTAATTGAATCTTTCACTAATTTGTCATGCAGAATCATTGCAAGGGAATAATACGTTTACTTTCAAGAATGATTACAAGTCCAATATGAAATTAACATAAAACACTTTTATGATCTCCAAAATTCATCACAAATATCTTCTATACCTTAACATTCCACATTCACCACAAATATTTTAGAATAGAAGATACTGCAGAAAAATGTTAAATAAATTTTAGAATCTAGCTCGCCCCCTTAAAGGGTGTTTATTATCTTGTCGCATTGCAATAAGTTAACGAACGATCTATCGCTACGTTTTGTCACACATGAACGACTGACTTCAATGACGTCACTGATAGTCAATTAGAATAGATCGTTATAGAAACGATAGAAGGTGTTCGTAATCATACCTATGAGCGGACACCGGCCAAGAAACATACAGACAAAGCATGGCCTATGTTCTACGGCTAGGGTGCGAGGTATACAACAAAAAGGGGACGAAACCATTCGACATATTGATACAGAAACCGTTGTTGGTTATCATATCAAAGTGTCTAATTTGGCTGTAGCTGTCCAAACCTAACCTCATTTCTCAATACACATTCAGAACAGCTGATCGCACTGAGCCATATTGCTACGTGGCTAAACAAAGTCAGCTTGACCTCAGTACAAACTTTTACTGCTCCATCTGTAATTTTTCCTCATCTTTGGCACCGGATGTTCCTGGTACACAGATTAAGTAACGTTTTAATCACTATGGGAAATAGTTTCCTCTTAAAGCGACGGACTTTCCCCAAACTCCCGGTAACTCGGACCACGAAAGGGTGTGCGAGCAGGAAATAAGAGAGATCGAAGACAAGCGCCGACGCAGAAAATTAAATTTCCGAGAAATGTAGGGTCAGAATCAAACGAGTAACGAATAAGACGTGATTGTGTAAGGGAGGGAATCGTGTGCAAGGTTGGCAGATGGAAGACCCTCGCTGGATGGAATAACAATTCGCGGAACCTCTTTAGAGCTCGTAGCCAGGAAGGATTCCAAATCGGAAGTGAATATAACAACTCGAAAGTCAGAATGAAAAAAAAGGGGATACCGAGGACAAGCTGAATTACAAGTAGTAACTCGACAAGAGATATGATCGATGCCGGATGGACGTACTTGGCATGTTCGATGCCGATATCTAAGTGCACACCACTGAGCTGGTGTGCTTACACGACAATGGCAAAACAATCATTTTACGACGATAAAGGAGTGCTGTAAACGCTTAAACTTTTTTCTGGCTCCGAGGTTTTCATACGTAACAAGATTAAGATGGAAAAATAACACCAATTTCCGCCATTATCGGCCGCTTCAAACATTACTAAGGCCCTAGAATGAGCACATATGCGTGTAACTTTCTTTCTTCCCACGCCCCGCGACATCCGCTGGACTGAATTCTGTTATAGGTAGAGGCAGGAAGTCTTCGCGAAAATATTTTTCAACGCGTAGTTTCAGTGCTTTACGTGCACTACTCCAACTCTACTTCACGGTTATTGGCAGCGTGTTATTGAGAAGTGTCGCCTTTGATTTGACTGCACCAATCACAATACTGTGATTGTAATACCAACAGTCTGTGATTGGCGGGTAGAACCCCAAGACACACGAGAGTTAAAAGCATCCAATCACTGACTATGAAGCAGAACTGAAGATGTGCGCATAAGACACTGATACAAACTGGGGCAAATTTCTTCCCGCGAAAAGTACGCGGCACTAGTTATAGGTAATGCACGGTGAAGTGTGGGCCTCGGATGGCGTAGTGGTTAAAACACTAGCCTCCCACCAAGGCGATCCCACTAGTCGGCGGGTTTCCTTGGGGATGTCCCGTTTCCCCCGCCGCTTTCATTCCAGCGCTTCTCCTCAGTAGGGCCACATTCCTTCCCATCGCCTGGAGCAAGCAGACGCCTACTGCAGGGACGCATCTAGAGGCATTTGCCCCGTGCCTCATTTTCCAGGAGGCCTCACTTTTGATTTAAAAAAAAAAAAGAATAATTAATAATTGAAATGAATGCGGCACAACAATACGAAGTAATCATTTAGTTTTATAAGAACTGCATTTTAGTATTTGCTTTGCTCGCATATATATATATATATATATATATATATATATATATATATATATATATATATATGTAATATCTCCGTGTGAACTGAATGAATTTTACTGTCGAACTTGTAATTGTAATGTTTATATTAGTGACTACACGCCAATACAAAGATAAATATGCCACACCTTAAAAATTATCACTGCATCTAAAAAGGAAAAACCGGGAAGGGGGTGGCTCCGGTTTATGTTGCCCCGGGCCTCCATGTTCTCATAAAATGGCCCTATGCCTAAATACGTCCAGTATTTACTCTGAAGACACTTTTAAAGCCCTATGTACATCATTGTTTTCAGCCAATTTAACCATTACCGCCACTCGTAACATAAAACAAGGCATTGTAAGCAACAATGTACATATAATTTTACTCCAAAGATAGATAACACCTTACGCCACAACAAAATTATTTTTATTTTACCATAGTTCTCAATACGTCGGTCGTTGAAAATTCTAACGCTGGAATCACAATAGAGCGGCAGACGCGACGCAAAATGCTGGACGCGAATAAAATACATTTTCAGCTGATCAGCGTCGAGGTAGACGCGCTGGCGTCACAGAAACCTCGGCGCTGATTGGCTGACATCTTTTGTTGTTCGCGTCATGGCATTGCGATTCCAGCACAGATTTTAAAACATCCCACACGACTAGGATGATGCACAATGTGGGCTCTGTTAGCTGCCTAGAAGCAACAGTGTAGGCCTACATCATTCGTCATTCTACTTCCGGTTAATGTTGCGCCATCAACTGCTCGCGGTCAGCAGCACAAATACTTCGTGCGTGATGTCATGTTAGCGGCTCGCCGACAGCCGGAAATAGGTAAACCGAGTTAATTAACACTACTTACTAAAAGCTAAACAACTAAGACAAGAGGTTGTATATGATACACACACGCACGCACACACAGAGGATTTTAATTAATGACGTTTAAAACATCCTGTAAAGAGACAGCCGACACTGAGACAAGAAATTTGATACAAGACACTTGGGGTCGCAATAGTCGGGAAACGCCTTAAAATTTGTGACCACTCTTAGCTGCCTCTGTGACTGCCAGGCGCAGTGTTCGTGTTGCATCAAAACAATTAATTGTGTCCACTTAGCAGTATAGGCCTACCACCTGGCGGCGGCCATATTCATGACTTGTTTGGAGAACATAAACAAACTTTCTTTAAATTTTTAATTCGGAAATGTAGTAATTCAGTACAATTCTTTGACCGATAACTTACATTCAATCATTTATTTGTACATCGATTGTAGATTTTCGAAGGTTGTTTATTGCAGTCAACTGAATGTTTGCATAATTTAGTTAGCAACCAAATAAAACAACTTCTACATTTGTCCTGAACCATGGGATACTATTTGACACTAAATGTTTTGTTACTTCTTATACAATATAAATTAATATTTTTGATACCATCGTTTCACTGAATGCAAGAAAAATTCACAACTTCCTGTTAAAATGTAAACAGTAAAACCCAACTTAAATTACAGCAACGCAACTTTAAGGACAGATCAACTTTAAAAACATTTTAAACTCTTTACCATCACTTAGTTTTTTCCTGCGATTCAGATAGTATTTACTATCTGCACGGTCAGGAAAAAGTGAAATTGACTTTGGCCTACACCATTTAAACTTTGAAATGCATGCTCTTTGTATACAGAGAAACGGTGTGTCACAATACCCGAAACGTACTGAATCTCGGGAACACAACATCAGCTATCAATAAAAGATATAGCTTCTGACCACTTCACGCTTAATACATTAGTTCATCAAATATAACTATTCTTCACACCACTTCACTTTCACGGAGAAAATGGCGATCACCGACCAGAACAAAATTAAAATGCTAAAAACATCTACAATGTCAATGTAGCTCACTCTCACTAGTAAAGTTAATTCTAGTACAGGTTGGAAACAAAATCTGTTTTCTTATCAGAGAGTTTGGCACATCGATTGCTAAGGGACCAGAAAAATACAAAACCGTAGAAAAATTATATTTAAATAGGCTTGGAAGTGATAGCAGTAATTTAATTTAATTTTAAAGTGAAAATACGCCAATTTCACGTTTTAAATTATCAACTTAACGTAACTAATTCAGGAAAGCTCTATGATTGGTCAGTCTGCACCCCTTGCCAATACCAGCACTCAAGCGGCAGAAATTGTCCCTGCGTCATACTTTAACATTGATATTTCTAACCTGTAGTATAATTAACCGTAACGCTAGCGATTGCGTGACAGTGGTGCAAACTAGTTAAACTAGCTCTTCGTACTCAATACTGCTCGTTGAGTTGACAAGGCGTGAGTTTACTTTCCACCAGCAACCCTGCGATGTATTAATATGGCAGCCCTGGTGAACATATTTCGCCCGTTCGAGGCCTGGAAGTGCAGAAGCAATAAGGACGACACAACCAGTGTATAACGCCTCAACCTAGCCTCTAGGCGCAAGTCACAGAACTGGCGTGCTGTCTTCCCCCAGACAACTAGCCTCTATGAGGCATTCAGTGCTCACTCTATTATTTTATTACGTTACATTAAAGATAAAGGTTTATTTTACACGCTTATATATTTTAAAAGGTTCTGCGACCAAACTTGCATACCTACAAAGAACTGCAAATACAACAACTGTCGACATTTTAAGAGGGCGCGGTATATAATTCAACGCTAAAAGCGTTAATCTATAACTGCAGGTTTCTTGAACCCAATTCGCGAAAATTAAGCAATAGCAATCCTAGACAATAGTTTTAGCCAACGTTTTAAACAAAATTGTTTCAGTATTACGAACTTCTGAGGCACAATCTCTGACGCCGGAACCTCATGCATTTAACTGCGGCGCAAGAGATCTC
The DNA here is from genome assembly GCA_003012365.1 of Medauroidea extradentata. Taxonomy (NCBI): domain Eukaryota; kingdom Metazoa; phylum Arthropoda; class Insecta; order Phasmatodea; family Phasmatidae; genus Medauroidea; species Medauroidea extradentata. Next base: position 10,828 of record PNEQ01117166.1, on the reverse strand, counting down.
GCGTAACGAATTAGTAATTCTGGATAAATATTTAATCATCAAGTTTGAAAATACCATTACCTAGGATTGTCACTGAGTATTTTATCCATATTGGCTTCGAAAAATTGATATTTTCAGCGTTCATTTATTTACGACGCACTCTTAACGAGCGTGAAAATAAACGTTAGAGATTAACGGATGATATGAAATGGCTATACACACATCTAGCGTTCTTTGAACGCTATTCCTAAGCATACACTAGTTATGCACGCTGAGCAGTTTTCGAATAAACTTATAAAGGCAGAAGTTTCATAGGGCAAGGCCGAAGGACGCCTAGCCACCAAAATCAATCATTTCTACTGATTTTGCGAGGATTATTTTTTCGACGACTTAAAGGAGACCGTAAAACCACGCCAGTTTTGTTGGAAATATATTTTCTTATACAGTCTAATTTTTTTTTCAAGGGGGAAAAACAAGGTTTCGGCTAGCCGTTAACGAAATATAATCAGTAGGGACCTGAAAAATTCGCGTTTTATTTTCGGTAAACAGGTTAGAATTAATACAACTGTAAGTTAGTGCCACGTTCTTAATTGTCTCTCGACTCATTTAACACTTTCTGGAGAGTCCTGAGCCAATTACGAAGAAGCAAATGAATGTAGACCCTATCATGTGATATCATTGTGCCAGTTAGTAGCCAATGAATAGCTATTGTCTGCTTGAACATACAGATATTTTTGGAGGCTAGCCTACATGGCAGTGAACCAGCCAATTTTTCCAGTTTCTAATAATTAGATAGACAGTCAGTCAAAATCATACTGTTTTATATTGGAAAAAATTAGACAACCTAGTAAAATTATTTACTACAAAATCGGGAGACAAGTTTTCAGATATCTGCCTTCTTTAATTCTTACAATATTATTTCCAGTAAATTCAGTAGAAATGAGGGATTATGACGTCAAAATAAAGTATTTTAGCTAGAGGAAACCATCGAATAAGCAGCTGCGTGTGCTATATTTTCTCGGAAACAAACAAAGAACTGGAACAGAAAATGTTCACAATGTATGTACACCCATATTTGTATCTGTTAAACTTTCCAGTTACTGGCCAAAAAATACTGGGAAAAAAAAGTACACAATTTCGTTACTGAGTGTGAATTTTTTCAGTTCGGTAAGTCAGTTAGTTTTCCTTTAAATCATACAACAGTTTTATGCAAATTCGGACTTTGACATACCGTTGTAAATAAAAAAACTATAAAAGCTAAGCTATTTACATTTCAGTAAAAAAATTGACTGTATGTCTACGTAATAAGCCATATATCGTACAAATACAAAATATTTTTAAAACAATAAAAATGATTCGTCAAGCGCCCTCTTAAGGGCGCCGTCTACTAGAATCGTGAAGAGGCGCGCAGACCTTTAACAATCCTGATTTCATTAGAAAACCATTCAACGTGTTGTCACGCGGTTAGGCTACGAAAAGCATATAAGGATCTTAGTACAGGTGTATAATTTTGCCATTAACTGTTATCGTTCCTAACAAGTATTTTTTTTTAGTGTGAAAGTGACCGAATCGGGGACTTTTGACGCTGATTTTTATGTACGAGTAATCATGTTCACGATATTCTGAATATTATAGATCTGTAGAGCGACTCTTTTCCTTTCGTCGCGTAAGATAAAATTATATGGTCACCGCTTAAAGTCCCATAGTAAAAACAGTTCGGCGGGAAGTTTGCACGCTAGTTCAGCGCTTGGCTCGTTGAGGCGACGCGGCATATGATGCGCGCTTCAAGGTCGACCTTACAGCTCCATCGCTTTTGAGCCTCTCACGCGCGGGTAGACGTCGCCCTTAACGGGGTTTAGAAAGATAAAAGAAAGGGAAGGGCAAATGTAGAATAAGGGGGATTATGTAACTTCCAGGAAGAATTTCTTTGGCGGCAACCACCGACAGCGGGGAACTTGCCCAAGACAGATGACACAATGACCCATATTCTCTGACCTATCATCAGCTACATCCCTATCGTTATTTTTTCCTAACCTACCCTAATATAAAGTGTTGTTGTAGAGTTCCTACGTATAGACAAGTTTTTCTGCGTCTCTGTGCTGAGCTTTATACGTCCGCAAGGAGCCGAGAGCTTTGGTCAGCGCTTGAGAGAAGTCCTCGTCCACAACAATGCTTTTTATATGCATCTAAGCGGGGACCTTATGTTATTTGTGGAATCTATGAAGTAAAGTCAAACGAATGATTCTATAATCAAATTAAACGAATCATACATGTATTTTTCAACAAAAACAGTCTAAAATGTGATTACTGGCAATTTTTGAAGAGGCTTCTAAACTTTGAAAAAATACGGAAGCATAGTCTGAAAGTGTTGTTGATATTAAGAGGACTCTTTAGAAAGGCTGCGTTTGTGTGTGTGTGAGGCAGGGGCGGTAAGAATGCCACTAACCGGCGCATGTAATGCTTTATCGCCTATCCGTGCAAGCCACTCAACTGGCGTGCAGTGATTTACTATAATCCTTTTCACTATGAGACTGAGCGGTGACCATAATAATTTATTTGTAGGCAGCATAGTTAAAAGTCTAACACTTGTTTCTATAGTTGTGTTTTTCGAATCCAGTTGTTCTTTTTCCGAGATACGGCAGTCTGCAAAACTCTTTTTTTTTTTTTTTTTTTTTTTTTTTTGCCATTTTGAGGGGCTTGAAAATTATGTTTATAATACACATGCCGACTTGTTAAAACTGTAACGACATAAATTGGAGTTTGTGTTCTTTTCGTAGATATACAAATATAAAGGACGTTCAATAGTTTTGTAAAAAAAAAGAATATTCGTAACTCGCTGCAACGCATTTGAAATGCAGGAAGGGAGGCCCCTTAATACAATAAGTGGGCACGTCTTCGGACATTTGAAAAAATTATATTTTTTTTTCTTCGTACATATTGCTGCCCTGAGTAAATAAATTGCAGTCTGAAGTGTTATTACTTTAATACCATAATTTGAGATGTTTTAGGGCATCAAAACAATTTTTTTTCATACGCGTGGATGTTGTGAATATATAATTTAGCATGCGATAAATTAACAAATAATGTCTGTCCACATGAAATCACATCAATATTCATTCACAGTTTACACACACAGAAAATAAAAACTGTGGACAATGTCCGAAGTCACCTCGTTTACGGTATATTAACATTCTAGGTACAAACGTAAGAGTTTCGCGCTAAAAAGAACACGCATGGCAAGCAACAACATCGTCTATGCGCCACGAGCGAGGTTTTAATGCTGCAGAGCACAAGGAGGACAGGGGAGCGGAAGACCGTCGAGAAAACCCGCCGACCAAGCGCATGGTCCGGGCACCAACCACAACAAAGTTCACAGTCGATGCAGGCGAGTTGCGAACACGGACTGGTCGGTTGCTAGGCAGAGCTAGATGTAAGTTAGGCGCCATCTTGGCGGCGGTAGGACGCGCACAGACGAGACAGAGGTCAGCTTGTTCTGTGGCGCTGAACCACGCAACAGCGGCGAGCAGGGCCGACACCACCCCGCAGTCATACATACCGGCTGTTAATCAAAGTATGTCACAAACTTTGCGAAATGATCCTTCGCAAAACATGAGCTCAAGTTATATTTTGTGCAAGTTTTGTTTGGTGCAAATCTTAAGGGAGGAATTTGCAATCGAAAATTGAAATAAAAAGTAAAATTTGTTAATACAACCAAATCAAAGGAATTACAAATAATGAATTTACAGGTTTTGGAACATCAAGATCTGCAATGTGTGAAAAATGGTTTCGAATATTTTTCACTTTCAATAGATGATGGGATTGTGTCTTTGAATGTTTCTTGCAATGGGACAGAATAACGTACTTTACTACTGTGGACATACGCCGTTGCAATATTATATCGTCCCAGGAATATTAGAATGAGACAAGAAAAAAAAAACACAAGCGACAAAACGAAAAATAAAATGTTTTTCCTTTTGCGTTTTTTTTTTGTCTCATTCTAAGATTGCTGGGAGGTCATTATATTCCGAAAGCGTATGACCATAATAGTACAGTACGTTATGATGGGATTGGTCAAGGCTTTTTTGGCAAACAATTTTTAAAAATCAATTGACGCAATTTGTAGCACGAGGCACCAACGAACACAAAAGGCCACCTTGTCGTAACACACTCAAGTAAACCGTTTAAGTCTAAATTGACTTAGAAAATGTGTAGACTCACAGGTAGACAACAAGCGATACACAGGTGGTTTGAGGAACCCCATTATCTAACGAAAGCGAAACGTATTCTAAAGAACTTTTCATATATTGTAGACGCTGATATTACTAAATCTCACATGGAAATTCATTATTTATTCCTCCTCACTTCTGTTTACTAAACATGGTTTTGCAATGTCAATACTCAATTGCGAATTTCACCCTTAAGACTGTAGGTTCCTTGAAGCCAATTTGCGGAAATTAAACAATAGCAATCCTAGACAATAGTCTTGCCCAACGTTTTAAACAAAATTGTTTCCAGCGTTACGAACTTCTGAGGCACAATCTCTGACGCCAGAACCTCATGCATTTAACTGCTCCGCAAGAGATCACGCGTAACGAATTAGTAATTCTGGAAAAATGCTTACTCATAAAGTTGGCAAATACCATTATCTAATATTGTCATTGCGTATTTTACCCATTTTGGCTTCGAAAAAAGCGTAGAAATCAACTGCTGTTTTCAGCATTTATTTATCTACCACATAATATTAAGAAAACTTACATTACATAACTTTACTTACCTATAATTGTTTTACATGGAATCATCTCGCGAAGTTTGTAGCATACTTTCGCGAACATCAAGTATATTCTTGTTCACATTGCTTCAGGGCGTTCTCACAGTTCTTTAGGAGCTCATTGTTCAGGTTCGGTATCAACCACCATATAATATTTATTTTATTTCCGCTTTTAATTCTGAGAATAAAATTGTAAAATTTCCGATTATGGCGTGAATTATATTTACCTTGTAGTACAGTGCAAGCAGTTGAACGTTTAACCTGTATTTATGCTGCAATAAGTGCAGCATTTTATTTCCTATTCTTAGCTTACTGCACCGACTGCGGCATAAGCATATGTTAAAAGTTCAAATACGATGCTTGCATAGTAGCGCACGCTATAATCGCAAATTTCAAAACTTTCATCTGAAATTTTAAAACGGGGAAAAATAAAATATTCCAATATGACAAAAATGCCGAGCCTTAAATGAGCGGTTCACCGAAAATTTCAATTATTTTAATAATGTTTATATTTGTACCAGATATGGTTTGTTTTATAGACATACATTGTGGCTATTTTTACTACCATGAATTTTTTTTAGCTTTCGTGGTTTTTGAAAATTTAATGTCAGAGTCCAAATATGCATAAAACGGGTTTTTGTTCGGAAAACCAACTGACTTACAGAAATTAAATAAATAGTCATACCTAAGAACAGTATCACAGGCTACGTCAAGAACTCTATATAAAAACTGATTGAACTGGTATTTTCAAAAAAAAAAATTACAGAATTTAAAATTAAAAATTGAAAACTTTCTTCAAAATTTTTTTTAAAAAATACAAAATAAAATTCAATGCGGTGTCTTGACGTAACACGTGACACTGTTCTTCAGTGTAAATTATTTAATTTCGGTAAGTCAATTGGTATTCCTTTCTTTCATTAACCCGTTTCTACTTTTACAAATTCGGACATTACATTCCATTATACAACAACTATAAAAACTAAAATATTTCATTACAGTAAAAAGGAATGACAATGTATGTTTACATACTATTTCTTGCAAAATTATAAAATCATGAACAGAATTAAAATTTTGGGGGACTTTCTCCCTAAGGACGTCACCTACCTGAAAGTTCGATGCCGAGAAGGGACGGAGCTATAAGGGCGACCTTGAAGCGTGTATCAATACCGTATCGCCACAACGAGCCACGCGCAGAATAAACGTGCAAGATTTCCCCCGATCCATTTTTGTTAACTATGCGAATTCAAAAGGTGACGAAGTAATTTTATTGGTGAAAAATCTGTAGCGAAGTCCACTGCACGTTTCTGAGTTTCGCATACATCCTGTTAGTACATTTTTAAGTAGGGCCTACGGCAGTTTGGAGGGAAAAAAGTTTTCAGCTAGGTTAGACGGCTTCGAAACAAGTGATTTTAATGGTGACGATTAACAGTAACATTCCGTTCTTGTCAGAAGTGTGACTTATTTCGTACATTTGTGCAACATGCACATGTGGAATAGTTTCGTATTCCCGTACTTACGAACACACCACAACGTATTTGAAGCGCGAGGTGGGCGGTGCACTTAAGAATATGTAATATTAGTCACAATGCACACTGAAAGAAATTTTTACCAAATATTTGCTTGGATTGTGCGAAATAAAATTTACTAGACCTAACAAAATACACCTGGTAACCAGAACAAAACACCAAAAGCATCATATACTTTGGTGCACGTAACAAAATATGTAATTTACTTGTATTTGGCAACGTATATACGCTTGAATACAAATTATTTGATTGAAGCACACGTAAGTAATAATTTGTTTGAAAGTACATACATGTTTGTAAAAGCCTGTCGTTTGCAAATACATATCGAGAGTTATTTTGGCATTTCTGTACTAATTAGCTTTATAGCTAAAATTGTGTGTTTATTGATGCCTCTATCAGGTGCAAACAATTCCGATAAAAGCTTTTCAGTGCGAGATGAAATTTACCGTATACAGAATGAGTCGTCAATGTATGCTAACAACGGCGGGAGTGTAATCCTAAGGACAAATAATTGGGGAAACATTTGGCCTACGGTGATTCTTGATGGTGGCAGACTGTCTCGAAGGTGGTGATTGAAAATGTGTAATATACAGTGTTTCAGGCTGCCTACCTCCCAGGCATTCCTGCATCCATCTCCACTGGACACGTGATTTCTGTGGAAAAAGTCGATATTAGAACTCGCTTCCAAGTAGAACTTTATTTCATATGTACACACTGATTACTTACATGCCAAGGATAATCGCTACCGCAGATGGTCACAAAGATCTAAGCAATATGGGGCAACCCACCCCTATTTAATTTATAAAAGAGGTCTACTTTTTGTACAATTTTTTTGGTGGATACAGGTCTACATATAATTTACGTGTACACGAAATTACGTTCATTTAAGACATTTGCTTTTCATTTTATCGTACATTTTCACGTTTCAAACATCCACTTTTGAGGGCATCTATCACTCTCATGAACAACATCACAACCAATGATGCATATGTGCTTCCCTAATTATATGTCCTTAAGTTTGCACTCCTGCCAGGTTAGTACGCATTAACGACTTATCTTGTGTACTGTGAAACAATGTTATGTTTATTTCAGAACCAGGAATGTCAGCACACACACGTAAAGGACATGAAAACTGTCTTCAGAACTGAATAAACAAGCGCCGTGGGGCGACGGTACGACACTGGACTCTCATTCGCGAGAACCCGAGTTCGACTCCCGGCTCTAGGTGCCATGGTTTCTTTTATCCAAGTTCGTACTGCACTCGCTCCAGGCGAATGCTAGAATGGTTCTTTAACAAAGGCCATGGTAGATTCCTTTGCCAGTTGTGTGTAACCGTCTCTAACAATTTCGCTAACGACGAGACGTAAAGCCCAATTAAATGTTACGTTAATATAAAGCGTGCAGGTGTGCTGTACATGCCTATGGGTTTTTAAGATTTGTTGTACCTAGGAAGACCGCAAAAACATCCATTTTCGGCCGCTAGGAAATCGACTTTAAAGAATCCTTAAGGATCTGAAATGTATATAAACGTGTGTAACATTCCTTGAATGTAATTCCTAACAGACATCACTAACGCACATTGAGCAGTTAATCAGGGGAGAATTAGAGGGGAGGGCAAGAGACCCAGGTCCCCATTTTCGACCTTTTATGTATAATAATGTACTGGTTGGTGTACATACATCATTGATCGTGTTTTGGTGACCAAACTTGCGTTAAAAGACAAAGTGCAAAAAACGAGAAAAAACGATAAAGCAAAAAAAAAAGCAATCACAGAGGATATCTGTCAGTTTTTTATATTTAACAGCAATAATTGTAAATATCGAATTCAGGCAGATTTCGACAACAGCCAGACAAAAAAGACGGACATAAAGAAAATAAGATTCTCAAATTAAAAAAAAAAATGGTACTGGGTAACATACAAATAACAGGAGACAACACGACACAAGTTCCATTCAACGAAAAAATGCAACGTTTCGGGAAATGCAATGTATCCCAATCTTCAGCCTGGAGACTCAGCTGGGCGGACGAATAAAGTTCACTGGAAAATTGGGGCTTATGTAGCCTGAATGGTTTCTAAACTGTTCAGCCAAAGGTAACAAATCATGTGTGATTAGCTGGGCTCTCAGCCAATGAGAGGCAAGTACTCTCCTAATTGGCTGAGCAACGTGTAGTAATGTTGCTTGTGATCTGCCGAGATTGTTAAACGCAGGTCAGTTTATTTATTAATTAATATATATGTTAATCGTTTAACATGTTCTTTTGCTCTGTGACTTTTAGTTAACACAAATTTGGTCAACAAAACATGCGCCACGGTTAAGGACCTGAAAAATTCGCGTATTGTTTTCGGTACAGGTTAGAATTCACACAATTGTAAGTTAGTGTCACGTTCGTGATTGTCTCTCGACTCATTTAACACTTCCTGGAAGAGTCCTGAGCCAATTATGAAGAAGCAAATGAATACAGACCCTATCATGTGATACCATGGTGCCAGTTAGCCAATGAATAGCTATTGTCTGATTGAATATATAGATATTCTTGGAGGCTAGCCTATATGGCAGTGAACCCGCGAATTTTTTCCAGTCTCTAGCAATCGTGTATGTTCACAAAACAATACATTCTTATTGTAAACTCCCACTGCAACAATCGTTTAAAAATATCTTATATGTGTAGTTTATCCTGAAAATATTACAAATTTTTTGTTTAGGGAAACGCCTTATATAGCACCATATTGCACCTTAAATCTACACAACGAGTTAGGACTCCGTGCTGGTATAATTTTTGAAAAATCGTAAACTCTATACGAGTATTTATTGTTCGCTACTTCGCACGAATATGTAAAGTGGTCTGTTGTATTATTGTCACGTCTGTCCTCATAAGTTTTTAAATTTTTCTTTAACTTTTGTCAGTTCTGTGTATACGTAATTTTATTCTGTGCATCTGTAAGAAAAATGGTTAAGTGTATTGCCTTAACTTCGCCATTTTAAAATAAGTCAATAAATAAAATAAATCTTTACGGGGAAGAGCCCCCATGCCCCCCTTCTCTGACTCGGGGTGTGGGTATAGCTACTTTTTAAAGAATGTCCCCCCCCTTCCCAAAAAAAATAACCGTCGAGCTTGATCCGCCCCCGAGCAGTTTTTGAGTAGGCTAAACATTTATAGGACTAAGTTTTGCACTCCACTCGACATGTGCAGGCGGTAAGTATTTCTGTTTGCAGACGAACGGCTTGAAGAGGTCTCTTCTGTACCGGATGTCATTTTCTGCGTTTAATGCGCGAAGACAAGGGGCGATAACGTTCAGCTTGCCAGAAAAGCTTTGCTTCTATTTGCGGTGCGCCGATCCGGCGTGCACTGTTTCCTTTTTTTTTTCTATGCGACTTAAAGCGGCGACCCTATAATTTTATTTGTGTAATGTTTGTTGTAAAGTCGAACGCATGCTTCTAACGTTTTGTTTTACGAATCCGGGCGGTGTTTTTGTAGTAACAGCTGTCTAAGGAAGCATTTATAGCCACTTTTGAATCTCCCAAAATATTTCTATAATAAGCATGCTGCATTTTAAAATGATAAGGAATAGTTTCAAGTGTGTGTTCTTTTAGTAGGTAAACGTACTGCAGATAATTTGAACGGTTTCGCGTGTTGAAAGAATACACGTAGCACGCTACAACGTTGTTTCATGCGTTACGTACATGGACTCATTTTACATATAACGGCAAGAACATAAGCAATTAGAACGTGAACGGCATTATTATTTTGTTAGATGGTCGTTTGTAACAATGTTTTTTTTTTTTTTTACAGTTGATGGTTGATGTGCATAGATCTCGAGAGCACTAAATCGAGTCATGGTTTGATCAACGAGGTTTTTTAATTATTGCGAAAATACGAATTTAAAATTCGAATTTTAAGAGGGCGTGGTACGTAATTCAACGCTAAAAGCATTAATGTATAACTGTAGGTTCCTTGGAGTCAATTTGCGAAAAGTAAACAATAGCAATCCTAGAGAATAGTTTAAGACAACGTTTTAAACAAAATTGTTTCCAGTGTTATGAACTTCTGAGGCACAATCTCTGACGCCGGAACCTCGTGCATTTAACTGCAGCGCAAGAGATCACGCGTAACGAATTAGTAATTTTGGATAAATGTTTACTCATAAAATTGGCAAATACCATTATCTAGGATTGTCACCGAGTATTTTATCCATATTGGCTTCGAAAAAAGCCTAGAAATCAAATTGATGTTTTCAGCGTTCATTTATCTACCACGCACTCTTCAGGCTCGGCATCAGTCGCCATTTGGAATTATTTTATTTTTCGCTCCTATGAAATTCTGAGAAGAAAAATGTGAAATTTGTTACTATAATATTGTCGCGACGGTAAAATTTGAGGAATTATTTTTTTTAATTTTTGCTTTTTTTCTTAAGATACCTGTTGTTGATAGCATGGTCAGATACTTATTTATTTCTTTTTCTCAACATTGATTTTTTTTTTGTTAAGACACTTTGCTAAAGCCTTGGGGAATAAAGGCAGATTGTTTGTAGCTGTATTATAGCTGTTCCTACAGC
>PNEQ01117165.1:0-12738 GCA_003012365.1 Medauroidea extradentata | reverse complement strand
GTATGTACGTACATTCTAGGCTTTTACCGGGGTGGCAACTGACGTTCGCAGAGGTATGTACGTAGATTCTACGTTTTTACCGGGGTGTTAACTGACGTTCGCAGAGGTATGTTCTTACATTCTAGGCTTTTACCGGGGTAATAACTGACGTTCGCGGAGGTATGTACGTACATTATAGGCTTTTACCAGGGTGTCAACTGACGTTCACAGAGGTATGTAAGTACATTCGAGGCTTTTGCCTGGGTGGCAACTGACGTTCGCAGAGGTATGAACTCACATTCTACGCTTTTACCGGGGTGGCAACTAATGTTCCCAGAGGTATGTACGTACACTCTAGGCTTTTACCGGGGTGGCAGCTGACGTTCGCAGAGGTATGTCCGTACATTCTAGGCTTTTACCGGGGTGGCAACTAATGTTCGCAGAGGTATGTACGTACATTCTAGGCTTTTACCGGGGTGGCAACTGACGTTCGCAGAGGTATGTACGTACATTCGAGGCTTTTACCGGGGTGGCAACTGACGTTCGCCGAGGCATGTACGTACATTCGAGGCTTTTACAGGGGTGGCAACTGACGTTCGCAGATGTATGTACGTTTATTCGAGGCTTTTACCGGGGTGGCAACTAATTTTCGCAGAGGTATGTACGTACATTCGAGGCTTTTACCGGGGTGGTAACTGACGTTCGCAGAATTATGTACGTACATTCGAGGCTTTTACAGGGGTGGCAACTGACGTTCGCAAGGTATGTACGTACATTCTAGGCTTTTACCGGGGTGGCAACTGACGTTCGCAGAGGTATGTACGTACATTCTAGGCTTTTACCGGGGTGGCAACTGACGTTCGCAGAGGTATGTACGTTCATTCTAGGCTTTTACCGGGGTGGCAACTAATGTTCGCAGAGGTATGTACGTACACTCTAGGCTTTTACAGGGGTGGCAACTGACGTTCGCAAGGTATGTACGTACACTCTAGGCTTTTACAGGGGTGGCAACTGACGTTCGCAAGGTATGTACGTACACTCTAGGCTTTTACCGGGGTGCCAACTGACGTTCGCAGAGGTATGTACGTACATTCCAGGCTTTTACCGGGGTGGTAACTAATGTTCGCAGAGGTATGTACGTACATTCTAGGCTTTTACCGGGGTGGCAACTAAGGTTAGCTGATGTACGTACGTACATTCGAGGCTTTTACAGGGGTGGCAACTGATGTTCGCAGAGGTATGTACGTACATTCGAGGCTTTTACCGGGGTGGCAACTAATTTTCGCAGAGGTATGTATGTACATTCGAGGCTTTTACCGGGGTGGTAACTGACGTTCGCAGAATTATGTACGTACATTCGAGGCTTTTACAGGGGTGGCAACTGACTTCGCAGAGGTATGTACGTACATTCAAGTCTACCTAATAATGTGAAGGCGTACAGTTTAGATATTTTGATTAATGATCAGACACACACAAACTTGGATACATTACTGTTGCAGCTTTGTTTATCTCAATATTTATTATTTTCATTTGATTTTGTATATTGTGTTCAATGGCTCCTTATCGTTGCTAGACACAAACTTCGAAACCACGGAAGTCAAACAAAGTAGTGAGGGCGCAAAAATACTGGTATAAAAATAATAAAGAAAGAATAATATTCTTTCGCCCCCTCAGGGTTAAAAAAAATTAATATTTATGTTTTAAACAAAAAATATAAAAATTCATGGTTCTTAATCCTAGCGTCCCGTAGGCCTTAAGAATACACTATAGGGATTTAAAAATAATATAATTAAAATATATGTGTTTTAAATTTTAAAAACAAACAAGTAAAAATGATTGTTTCTTATTTCGAGCCACCCGTTGGGCCTACTAATATGTTCCATGGATTTAAAAATAAGTAAATAAAATATATGTGATTTTTTTAAATGTTTAAGAAAATAAAATGTTATGTTTTATAATCCGAGCTTCCCGTAGGACCTAAGAATATATTCTAGAAATTATAATATATGATTTTCTTTTTAGATTTTGAAACAAAATAAAAATTTGTTTCTTAATCTAAGCGCCAAGAGGAAAATAAAGGAATACATTAAATAATACCAAATACCCTTTGCCATTTTTTTTACAAAGAAACATAAATATTATTTCATAATCCCATACATGCATGGCATGCGCGTGGCATGTACGCCCGGATCAAGATATATTATTTTTTGAAATGGCGGTAAATTTCTTCTGGAATAAGATAAACATAAATATACAAACAATTTTCTAAAAATATAATCTTATTCGTCGTTTTACTATACTTTTTGCTATAAATTAAGTACTCAATTTTATAATAAATAAATGGATAAACTAATTATTGCTAAAGATATAGCACCATGGTTAGACGATGTCTGCGTTCATATAACCACAGAAATAATAGAAAAGAATGGATTCTGTTATTACTTAGTTATATAGGATATCATTTATCCGTATTTACTGTCGGAGGACGTAAATTTAATTCGCCCTTGGTATATATTTTTTGGAATTATTACATTAAACATGTATATATATATATATATATATATATATATATATATATATAAAGCTTAGTTGTAATAGATAAAGGTTACCCAAAAATACGTCAAGCAATTTAGAAAAATAACATATAATTAACACGGAAAAAATTAAAGCAATTAAAACAGATACAAAGGAGAACATAAACACACAAAATACAAACAAATATATAACAATATAAAAACTAAACAAATGGTAATATATAACATTAAACTAACTTATAATAATGCTAAAATATTAAACAAATATATAATAATTTTAAAAATATATATTATAATACGTAACAAATTTAACAACAAATACTAATCTATCTTATTTTTTATTTGGAGTGGTTTTATTTTTGTCTAGTTTTACTATATTCTTATAACTTAGATATTTTCTTAGCTTCCATTTCTTTTTCTAACCAATAATTATGACATAAACAATCTTGCATATTTTAGAATTTAAAATACATCTTTCTTTTGCGCGGTAAGTTTTAATAGTGATATATTGTAAATAATTAATTCTAAATTATATTGTAAAATTTGTAATTATTTTTTAAAATATTTTAACCATACATTCCCAGTTACATCCCTCATTTTAATATTTTCGATTACTTATTTATCTTCGTCTTTGTATAACAAAGTTTCTTTTTTATTTTTGAAAATGTTTAATATTTTTAAGTAAACTATTCTAGGAAAAGAGTTCCCATTATAAGTAGAAATACCATATGTTTTTATTTCCATAAATGGTTCTTCTCGTGGATAATAGAAAATTTATTATTCTTGTCTATTACTATAATATGGAATACAAACATACAAACAGGATTTTTAACTTAATTAATTTTTTAAATTGTATTCTGATTAGCGTCTTTAACAATATGAACAGATTTTGTTCCATGTTGTACTCCTAAACCTCAACATATATAAATCTACTTTTATCGTTTACAACAAAAGTATATATTTTATGTACTAAGTTTGTTCCAAAATATACCCACTGTCGTTTAAAATAGTTTTCTTATCTCTTCTTCTCTTTATTTTAATATCTGTTCATTTTCCAAATAATTTTTGAATTCTTCTTTTAATGTTAGAGTACTATCCAAATATTCAAATTTTCTCTTTTTTTCGTAGATTGTAAATATGCTATATCAATTGATTTAATTTCTTTAAAAGTGTATGGAAGATTTTTGCTGTAGTATTTGCTCTTTTTCTATATAAAATGGAATAATATTGTTTGTTTTATTAGGAGCCAATAATTCTACATTTATATTTTCGGTTATAGTAGAAAATGAGCTATGGAATTTAGTTTAATTTGTTAATCCAGATTTTATAAATCAAAATTCGTTTGAAGAAATTATATTTTCTTATCTTCTAAGATTTTTTCATAATTAATTGGATGATAACTAAAACTAAATGTAGATAAAACAAATTTAACTAAATTTAGTCTTTCCACTTTTATCTTCTGTCAATTTTATTTGTATTTCTGTTAATTTTGGGTATTTTTATTGCCCAAATATATATAATTTATATTATCATATAAAAAATTAAATGACTGTTTTGTAAGGCACCTATTAATTTTTCCCACATTTTATTCAGTGGAACAGAATAAAAAAGAGCTTTATCGAAATATTTACTATTATTGCTTTAACGTGCCTCTGAGTTGCGCGGCGGCTAAATGAGGAGAGACTGTGTTCAGGGGAAGGTTAGGTAGACCCATAGGCGTCAGTTGAGCAGTTTTAGCTCGGCGAGACGCGAGCACGAGACTTTCTCAGGTCACGTGGCCGCCAACCACGTGGCTGCCCCCAAGTAGTGTCATTGATGTTGGCGATCTTGAGCCTGGCTATGTATACTTACATACACTCACTTAGCACTTGTTTAGGCCAGGGCCACGCCACTTCGACACTGCAATGTACTGGGTTCAGACCAAGTCACGATACAGGAATGAGAAGTACTATGGACGTTATGAATGTAATAGTACATGATGTAGTACAGAGTTCTTACACGGAGTACGAATGTTAATATTACTAAATGTTACACTTAAACCTGTACAAAGTCCAGGGGCGGCGCGAGAGCAGTTCTCCCGCACGTGTGCAGTGCTCTGTGGTCAGGCGAATAAGCCCCAACTTCTGGAAGATGGTGCGCAGAGGGCGCAACATATCCCGCCTAAACATAGCAGCACGAATGAGATGAAGTAGTGATGGTGAACAAATAAATACGTTATATGCAATTAATAATTAAAACATATTACATTATTTATAACACCAGCAAATTAAAACCTACCCAGTTAAATCAAGAAGGTTGGCAACTGCCTTAATTAAAATGGCATTAATTATCAGCCTGTCTCTTATTAGTTAACACATGCTTCTAAGTACTAAAGTGTCTGTAATAAAATATGTTGCAATTAAATAATAATAATTATTATCATTTATATGTTAGGTTGAATGTGCCATCCAAGAGTCACGCAACCAATGACAGGATGACACAGAACAGAAACAAATACAGAAACACTGAAGATACAATTAAAAAAAACATACAATTAGTACGGATATACAAATACAATGGACTATACAGGTACACACACTGGCAGGACAGCATGCAGCAAGACATTTAAAAGAGAAAACAGACAGAATGTGATACACCAAATCAACCTTATTTAATGTCACAGAATACAATATTTGTATCCTTAAAAAGATCAAATTTCCAAATATCATTGTAATTGCGTATAAATCTATTAACTAAGTTTTTTTTAGAAAAACAAAAAAAAGATTAAAGTTTCTACTAATATGGTTTGGCACTTTTAGTCCTGCTTTGTTTATAATAGTTTGACAATCATAGTAATAGAGAAAAGAGTTGATAAGAATAGTGCATCATTAACTATCCTACGAGCATGTAAAGTGGTGGTCTTAAAATCAGTAAGGATATCCACATAACTGAAAGGTATTAGCGGTTGAGAGAATCTCATGTAAATAGTTTTAAATAATTTGTATTGTACTGACTCAATACGATTCGAGTCCGTGATGGTAATACTATTCCAAATAACAGAGCAGTATTCTAGCTTGGCTCTAATCAAGCATAATAAAGGCTGATTAAGGAATCAAGAGAAGAAGCAGAAATGGTCAGGAATTTTACTAACCCTAAAGTACGAAGAGCATTTACAAAAATGTATTTATTTATTATGTTTAAAGTGCCAACCAACAGTCTTGTGACCAATAACAGATTGATACTAAACAAATAACAGATACAAATACAGAAAACAAATACAGAAACACAGGATAAACAATTAACAAAGGACATACAAATGAATGCAGACATACAAAATAAAGGGCTAGACACGTACAACACACACTGACAGGACAACATGCAGCAACACATTTAAATATAAGACAGACAGAACTGAGACACACTTAATCAACCTTTTTTAAAGTCCCAGGATACAATCTTTCTCTCCTTAAAAGGATCAAATTCACAAATACAATTAAAATGGAATATACTTCTGTTACTTAAGTTTTTATTTTTAGATAATGCGAAAAAAATATTAATGTTTCTACTTATACGGTTAGGCATCTTTAAACCTGTATTGTTTATAATAGTTTGACAATCAAAATAATAGAGAAAGGAATTAATAAAAAATAGAGCATCATTAACTATCCTACGAGCATGTAAAGTGGTAGTCTTAAAATCAGTAAGAATATCCACATAACTGAAAGGCATTGACGGTTGAGAGAATCTCATGTAAATAGTTTTAAATAATTTATATTGTACTGACTCAATACGATTCGAGTCCGTGATGGTAATACTATTCCAAATAACAGAGCAGAATTCTAGCTTGGACCTAGTCAAAGCACAGTAAAGGCTAACTAAGGAATTTGGAGAAGAAGCATTATAGGTCAGGAATTTTACTAACCCTAGAGTACGATGAGCATTGGAGATTAAATTATCAACATGTGAATGAAAATAAAGTTTACTATCTAATAATATTCCAAGATCATGTACATTATCATTACGTTTAATTTTACAATTATTTACCGAATAGTCAAACTTTATAGGGTTAGTTTTACGCGTAAATGTAATGCAGATAGTTTTATCATAATTTATATTCATACTATTTTACTTGCACCACTTACGGACTAAGCCAATATCAGCTTGAAGTTCAATGCAATCAGTTATGTTACTAATTTTAGCAAATATTTTCAGGTCATCAGCATATAATAGGCAATTAGCAAATTGCAATTGTTGTACAATATCATTAATAAACAAATTAAATAAAAGAGGGGACAAAGTGCTACCTTGAGGGACGCCAGAGGATGCAAGAAAGGAAGTTCTGTTCATCAGATAGCTTTGAATCCATTTAATATAGGCACAATCGAGACCTAAGTTCCTAAGTTTATGCAGAATGATGGAATGTTGAGAAGTATCAAATGCTTTTTTAGATCAAAATATATAGCATCATATTGGCCTCTCGATATGACATCACTATACATTTCATTAATGTATTCAAATAAATTAGTTGTAGTATTTATTTTATACTGAAAACCATGTTGACAATTGGATATTATATTATTATAATGAAAAGCAATATGTTTGTGTATTATTTTTTCCAATACTTTAGAAAATGTACAAAGAAGCGAAATAGGCCTGTAGTTATTAAGATTATGTTTATCTCCTTTTTTAAAAACAGGAACTACGTTAGCCTGTTTCCTCATGTTAGGAAAAATACCACAAGACAAACTAGTATTTAATGACCTTAGTTAATATGGGGGCAAAGATTTCAGCACATGCTTTAATTATAAAACTAGGGATACCATCAGGTCGTGAAGATTTACTATATTTAAGATTTTTGATAGACCAAAGTGCTAAACTATTGTTGACTGTAAGAATAGGTAAGTGAGTATTAGAATCAGAGGAGAAATGTATATTGGAAGTTTGAGAAGGTTTTTCATAGATCTCAGCCAAATGTTAACTAAACAGGTAAGCTACTTCACATGGATCTTGTATTAAATTACCGTTATTGAGAATTGTTAAATTAGGGTGGCGACCATATTTCGTCAATTTTACATACTTCCAAAATAGTTAGGGATGGATTATGTTTAATATTGTTATTTATTTCAAGAAGCCAAATCCTTTTATCAGCTCTAATTTTGTTCTTCACCAATTTGCGCTGCGCAGAGAAATTTGAATAATTATGTTCATTCTTTTGATTTTTATACTTTCTGTAAAGATTATCTTTTTTCTAAATAAGCTTAATAAGAGCCGAGGAAAACCAAACAGGGTATTTACTATTTGCTATCAGGGTTAACGGTATATAAGTATCAATAATTTTTATTAAAGTGTTGTTGTTAAGCAAATATTCAACCATATGGTTAACATCATTCATATTAAAGATAGGACTCCAATCAAATATTTTCAGGGCGTAATACAATGAGAGATAGTCACCGTTGTGGTAATCTCGAGAGAAAAAGTAAGTGTTATTATATATAAATTGTGAAACTTCAAGCTGCTAGGAACACAAAATTGCAGGATGATATGCATCTTCACTAATCAAATATATGATATAATAATAATAATAAAGAACATTTGACTGGAAGGTTGCCAAATTGGATGATAAGTCTATTATCCCCCGAGGTGCCTCAGGAGATATACTAATTAGCGGTGCGGCTGATAATTAGTATATTCGCATCTGTTATACGTGATGCCAGGGTAGTGGGCGATCTGTAGCAGAACAAACAGAAAGATACATGGACGTCTGGTTCACGTCAACTTATTAATTCTCAACAATATGTTATTATATCAAACTCTTGCTCTTCTCGGAAGTTGTCGTTAGTATATTTATAAATTGTTGCTTATAATCGTGTAGTTCCGTCAAAATATAGGTTTCTTTAATATTTTATCTGAGCAGTTTAAAAAGAATCTATTAAATGGTTTCCTAGTTAATTATTAATTCCAGGACTAGATAATTGTCAAATAACTTTACTATAATAGGTGTTAACTCTAGAATTAGAACTTAAATATGTTAAACAATATTTTACAACAGGATTGTTATTAACTGTTACATTACATTCTTCTTTGTATTCTCCTTGTACACTAAATTTTAAATTATTTGTTAAATATGTAATAATTTCTTCTTTGTTAAAAATGCCTGGAAAATCTTCTGTTATATCTAAAAACCAAGAATTATTGTTATTTTGTTATTTTTTTTTTTTAATTCTGGTTTTCTCTTAAATGTAAAGGCCTATCTAATTTAACATCGGCTATTTCTATTTTATAATGCATAGCAATTGGATAGGTATATTTTTTGTTTTTTATTTACATATACTTCTTAATAATTTGCTTCATTCCTTTAATTGCCGGTAAATATGGTATTTATGCTTTAACTCCATGCCTTGCTGAATTAAATTTAGAAAACATGTAACCTAAAATACAGTTAAAATTACCACATGCTTTTTCTTTTACAAGAATTTTCCCATTCTTCATTTATCCTTCACCATCTATAAAATCTGTCATTTTAATAACCATGATATAATCGAAAAGAATTCTGCAATTGGTTCAAATACTTCAAATTTTTGTTCTCCATTTGTATAAATAATATCTTCAATATTTGTAAGAAGGTTATTGCTATTCAAATTTCCTTTAGGAAACCATAAACCATAAATTTTATTGTAAGGTTTTTTTTAATTCCCCAGTAATTCGGCTATAAAATACTTTTTATTGGTAGAACAAATTTTATTTTCAACTTCCATTTGTAAAAAAAATTATTACATTTTTTAAAAAAATTATTGGAACCAAAAAATAAAATTATTATACAACAAATAAAACAACTCAACTCATAATAATTTAATATTTATAAAACAACAAAATTACACAAAATATAAATGTTTAATACCTCTAACACAACTGCATTAAATATAAATTTATAATATATCTAATCTACTCTAACATATCATTAATAATATATCTAACTCAAATGCATATATCTAATACAATATTTAAATTATCTGTAACCCATTTTATAAAATAAAAAATTGTAGCCAACTATACCTGTAACCTAAAATTTATAACATTTTTAACCTAACATTTATAATACCTCTAAGTCAAAATGTATATCTCCAGTCCTAAATTTATAATACCTCTAAGTCAAAATGTATATTTCTAGTCCTAAATTTATAATATCTGTAAGATAAAATTTATTATATATCTAACCTAAAATTTATAATATATTTAACTCAAACCAATTACATAAAGTAAAAAATTTAAGTTTTAAAAGGTAGTTAAAACTGGGTAGTTGAATGTATAGTGCAGTGCATTTTTACATGGATGATGTCATAGAAACATGGTTGGGGTATAAAGGAGTTGTAATTTCAGAGAATTTATATAATGTTACCAGAAAGATATGCTCAAAAATTCACTACTCAGGTTTTAAAAGATGCGAATGGTGGAAGTATGGCTTTTGTTTATAATGAAATGAAATATTGTGGTAATAAACATATGCATTCTGGTTTGTTCATTAAAAATTAAAGTAATCTTATTTTAATAATACTTTTCACTATGTTTAATTTAATTAAAACTTTTAGATCACTGAGTCGCCCTCTCTGAATATCTAACAATATTTTTTTTCATCATTTTAAAAGTTATTACTATTAAATTATTTTTAACAATTTAGATTTTTACTAGAGGTCTCTTGTAAGGACCTGAAAAATATATTTTATTTTTATTGGAGTTTATTTCTAATTACTTTCCCCTTTTTCTTTTAAATTTTAAAATTCGTTAAATTTTTTCTAATTTTTTCACTTTTTTCTCTACAAATCTTAAATAAAACAGCAAAATGGTTCTGAGAATGAAGAAGGGTCACTGGACTCGAACATAAAATTAATATCTACTAATAAACGTTATATTTCTTTATTCTCAGTTTTTGGTAACCCTAGTCTTGGAGACATTTATCACTCTCAACGCTACTGCTTCCAGTTAAAGACTGCAGAGGTTTTTTGAGGAAGGGAAGGAGATTTTTGTTCAATATGTTACGGACCATCAATGGAAAAATGTAGAGCAAATTACAGAAGTGGCAAATTTTTTTGTTTGTTTTTAAAGATAGATGGAGAGTCTCAGCGAACGGAGAAGGAAATTCTACATTTTATGTGTATAACATTATTACAGAGTTGCGTGGATCATGTTTTGGTTACACAGCGCAGATAATATATCAGTTGCCGCATCTAAATCGGCAATCAGTACAAGCGCACTCGGTTTAGTCACACCACACTTTTTTGAATTCTCGAGTTTGTTTTGTAAAACATTTTAGTATAATTCTTACCAAAGTACGTACTCGAGCACATGAATGTAATTTAACGTCGCTAGGTTCAGCTAGGGCGAAGAATATTAAATATTTCTGACACATGACAATTGCCATTGTGCATATTATTGCAGTAATGTAGACGATAATGCAAAAACAGAAACATACCATATAATTATTTTAAAAAATATATTTTACGCATTGATACAGCTACACATAAAATATGAATATACATTACAATTAAAAAACATAAGTTATTATGACTATTGAGACGTTGATAAGTTATCAAGTATTACAAATAATCACATTTCGTATTTGTACAATACACAATGACAATAAAAAAAACTTTGGTAGAAGGAAGGTGCATGTAACATTTACAAACGTCTGAGAATTAAAGCAATAAAATGTACGTATGTACGTAAGTATCCTATTAACATATTACATGTACTGAGAAGTTTAAACACACCTTGGAATTTTACCTTTTTAAATAAATATAATTGCTTGTTTTTGAGAAATTCAGAAATATGAGATGCCTCCTTCTTCAACCAAGGCTTTAAATTGACACAATGGTACTCAAGCGCATAGGTTCAACTTTACCATAATATCGTTGCATAGTTGAGCTAAATAAAATGTACTGCAACAGTATGAAACACTTTACACGCATGATAAGTTGCGGTTGTACATCTTATTACGTTAAAGTAGAAAGGAAAAATATTCGATCACTAAAAATATATATTACACATTTATACATACCACACAATAATCACAAACATCAACAAAATGTATGATAACGTTAAAATTGAAAAATTTTATGCAATATAAACGGCGTTGCTTGCCAGCAATGTATGATCTGTATTTTAACGCAAAAATGTATTCAGGGTACAGAACATAATTTCACAGTATTTTGAGTGCTTGCAAAACGAATGTTTTTTCAACAGTAGGCAATATCTATTTCTTTTCTTATTTATCTTTCTTACCTTGCAGCATTCCCTTATAAAAATGTTTATGTTATCACAAATTCATGGTTATGGCATCATAAATAAAAAAGTGTTCCAACTGATTTTCTTAATATTACGTTAACTAATACTGTATAATAACCATTTAAAACGAAGATAATATTTGTTAGTGTAAAACTGCAAATAAAAGTATTAAATAAAAGACTGCACAACAAGTCATTTAGGGTTCAAATAAACGGCATTTCAAGAAAAATCTACTACCACAACATACAATAACAAAATATATAATTTCATAGGCATAACTTATTTAACACTTCCTTCATTTTAAATCGTATTTTCCTGTTTCCACTTGAGGTGTTTTCTATAGCAGTACAGAGTTCCTTCACTCAACTAAATTTTCGCGTGAGTTGTATTGCAGGGGATGTATCATAACAACCACATAAACACGTGCACATGAAAAATTATATGGTCGCTCATTTTACAGCATTATGTTTATAATATTAATTTTATATAATACACATTTTCATGTACTTGAATGTACTACTGAGGAGTAAAGCAATATTGTTAAAATATTATTTTAACTTCTTGCTTGGCATTTATTTTATAGTGGCAATACTCTAGTGACATCGAGCGAACTTTAAAACCTTACTCGAGTCTACCACAACATACAGCACCACTGACATTTGTTTTATAGTGGCAAAACACTAGTGACATCGAGCGAACTTTAAAACCTTACTCGAGTCTACCACAACATACAGCACCACTAACATTTGTTTTATAGTGGCAATACTCTAGTGACATCGAGCGAACTTTAAAACCTTACTCGAGTCTACCACAACATACAGCACTAACATTTGTTTTATAGTGGCAATACTCTAGTGACATCGAGCGAACTTTAAAACCTTACTCGAGTCTACCACAACATACAGCATTAACGTTTGTTTTACAGTGGCAATACTCTAGTGACATCGAGCGAACTTTAAAACCTTAC
>PNEQ01117164.1:8261-39932 GCA_003012365.1 Medauroidea extradentata | reverse complement strand
GATACGATAGTTACGTACAAAACAGTATTTATTGCAGCCTCTTTTGCTTGTAGAAATAATAGCGTACTAATTTCTTCGCATTTCTTGTGATTAATGACTGATTACCCCACCTCCCCGGACACCCCTCGATAACACGGACAAATCGTAACTCGGACAGCTTCTCCCCCCTTTTAGTCCGAGTTATCGAGGGTTCACTGTATATTCCAATTAGACTGAAGTTTGTCAACTTATGAATTACGACATGAACAAATTCCAAGAATAGTATTGCATTAATGTAACGTTTTGTAGTAAATTGTGTTTGGCATATTAATATTATTCAGGAGAATCAAAACAGCTCGAGGTAAATGAAGTAGGTGTTTTTTAATTGTGAACAAATATATTAAATGTAATTTTTTTCTTTGTGCATCGTATACTATGCTAAATACTAGGTTATACTCGGATAATTTCACTAGATAAAAAAAAAGGTTATTTTGAAGCTTCTAGGGGAAGAAAATATGCCTTTGTTGCCAGAAAAATACCTGAACTGCGCATGGAAATATCCCACAATACACCATCCATCAATGACTTTCTTTAAGGATTTGAGACATATTTTGTAGGGTTTATTAAAATTAATGTCTCAGTTGATCAACATAAGCATATATTTTTACTGGCACTATTCTTATAATTTATTTTGTCGACATCAGCAAGTGTTATTGTCGCATGCATTTTCCCAAAATCGAAATTAACATTTACTGTATTTTGAAATTGTTATTTTGAGATTAACAAAGATTTTCATTTGAAAGAAGTTAAATTAACTTGGTTTTCTGTGCAGTCTAATTAAAATAGAAGTTAATATTTTTTTCAAAGACAATAATTAAAATTTATTGAATAAAAAAAGTAATAATATATATAGTTTAAATTTTTTCATTGAAAATAATGCAGTTAATTCTGAAGACAACAGCATAGTTCACATACTATGCAGGTGTAGCACCATAATTCTTGAGTCAGAATTTGACATTTTTTAGTGTTTATAATAATATTATTTTTATTGCATTGTGTACAAGTTGTTCATGCAACAATTAGGTTTATTTACAGTGGGTACGAGATATCAGAGCTTAACTCTTCCATGACCCCCACAACTGACCTTTGGCAATTGTTTTATTTCATATCAGCCCCAACAAACTGAATTGATTGTACTTTAAATTCAATCCATTCCTTTTCCTTTGGTTTCTGTGCGATTGTACCCAAGAAACCAAAAAGATTTTTTCCTTTTAACAGCTTCAATACTCGTAATTTTTGTATGCACAATACATACTGCTCATTTTTTTATTCACATCTTTTTTTTATTACTCATGGGCTTTATAGCAATGCCAAGTGAGGTGTCTAGTTCTATAACTTGCAAACTTGAATAGAGTAATGCAAACAATTAATATAAATTAAAGCAAAGAGTTTTGCAGACTGCCTGGATGAATGCAAAGAGTTTGTAATTTTGGTGGAATACATTTCTTTTAGAATCTAAAGAAGTATTTTGGACAACGCCATTGCAGCAAATGGTGCCTCGCAGAA
The DNA here is from genome assembly GCA_003012365.1 of Medauroidea extradentata. Taxonomy (NCBI): domain Eukaryota; kingdom Metazoa; phylum Arthropoda; class Insecta; order Phasmatodea; family Phasmatidae; genus Medauroidea; species Medauroidea extradentata. Next base: position 38,387 of record PNEQ01117164.1, on the reverse strand, counting down.
AAGACGATACACACAAACAGACACATAAATAAACAAAAGGGCTTTGTTTGCAACTGGCAAACATAGGTACACATATACAATTCAACAAGGCATTCAGCCAGTGAGTTAAACTAACACAAATGAGCACCCAAGCGCCAAAAAACAAACCAGGTAAAAATAAACAAATAACTCAGATTATTCCAAAACAGGAATTCCATCAATAATTTCGAAACAACAGATAAAAAATAAATATATTTACAACAAACAGACAAAAAAACAAACAAACAAGCGACAAAAAAATCTGAATGTAGACGATAGAGCACATTCACAAGGGATCACAAACTCAAAACTGTGTGTATAATATCCCCTGTGAATGTGACTGTGCATACATGCACAAAAGAGCACAAATATATTGTAAATAAGGATGAAGTTCAAAAATCCAAACTTGCAAAACATGCCGGGAACAATAGCCACAAAATACTCTAGGGAAATGCTGCTCCACTGACACAGGAAACAAACAAAATCAAAAGGAAAATAAAAAAAATTGGCATTCATAATTACAGAAAGGTGTTCAGCCAAGAAAGCATAGAATTGAAAAATGTTTGTGGTTACTAGTAATTAAAAAAGAAGTCAAGTTCCAACAAAAAATAACTAAGCTAGAGCCATCATCACAGGAAAGCATTAGCCAATAAGAACCATCTACATAGCCAGTCAGGTTACTGCTCTTTCCTATTGGCCAGAACAGAAGAGGGGGTATAGCGTATGTAAACGCCTTGATTTCCAGGGCCCGTACTATCTGCAGGTGCTCCTTGCACAGCGTATGTGCCTAAAACATCACAATTTTGTTTTGTCGCAAGAAGACCATCGTGTTCATCTGTGCTTACTTTTTTTTGTATTACTGTCCACAGTTACTGTTTTATTCGTATTTGTTCACTTTCTTCAAGGTGTGTGTTTTTCTGCTGCGTCTTCTACAGCCAGTATATTTTGTTTGCTTGTTTTGTCTTTTTGTTGTAATTATATATTTTTTTCTGTTTTGAACTTAAAGAATTAATTTTGTGGAACAATCGTAGTTATTTGTTTTTCCTTGATTTATTTTTTGGTGCTTGGGTGCTCGTTTTTGTTAATTTATTTTCTTGTAACTTATTGACAGATTTTCTTTTGGAATTGTATATATGTTTACCTATGTTTGCCAGTTGCAAACAATCCTTTTGTTTGTTTACTTGTCTGTTTGTTTGTATCCCCTGGTTTTTTGTGAAACACCATTTGCTATGTGTCCAGAATACTTCTTTAGTTTCTAACTTGTCGCTATTCTAAGAGTCATTCAAAAGTAACATTTCCTTTACGCTTATCAGTTTTGTGCAAAGTGAAAAGTTGCAAAGTCAGAGTGGAATAGGCCTCAGACCTGACCACAAGTGGTACTGGCTGCACATAAATTTTCTAGACTTTCTTTAAGAGTGGAATTATCTGGTTGTGGTGTATGGCTACTCCAAATGGCTGGAAATCATTCCAGCATGCAGAAGTGGTGACATCAATCCTGCGAAATATCTTGGCTACGCATGGATTTCCCGAGTGTATAGTTGTGACAATGGTACCAGCAATACCTCAGGGAAGTTTGTGATGTTCTTGAATATAAATGGTATTCAACATATGTGTACACCACATTATCGTCCAGGAAGCAATGGTGGCAGAAAGAGGGGTTTAAACAATCGAGAATGCACTGCAGCAAATATCGACCAAAAATGTTAATAGTGAACTACCTCGATACCTGCTAATGCAAATAAATACTCCTAGGTTGACGCCTGGCCAGCAGAGCTACTTTTTGGTAGACGACTATGATTACATACATTCAATCTTTTATGTATGAAAACCACAGAAAGTGCAAAATTTAAAAAATTTCCACTTGAACAACTTAAGTGGGAACTGCGACGAATAGGTGATCAGAGAAAGCTTGCAGCATTGTTGTCTGGAGGACAAGAGTGTTTCAAAATTGTGCGGGAGAATGGTGTGGTAAGAATGAGATACATGGATCAGTTGCCGGTCAGAGTCAATAATGTTAGAAATTAGACTCATTTCTACACTGGCCATTACCATTACTACAGTTAGCAGGCCATGCTCTGGCAGAAAGGGAACTCTTTCTTCTGACAAGGGAAGTGACTGCTCGAGAGGATGCTGCTGAAGATGATGATCAGGCCCTTTTTCTTGGGTTTACAGAAGAACAGGAGGTCTACAGTATAACTAAAGGGGAATGCCAGAAGAGACACACTGGAAGGGAAGAGTGTCTGAGAGATCAAAGGATGGGAGAACAGCTGTGGGATGGTGCTCTGTCCCTGTTCCTGCGAAGTTCCCAGCGGGTAGGAGTAGGAACCACTACAAATATACTGTCTTTGTGTCAGGGTAAGAGTTTTAAAAATAATCTTATGTTACTTGGTGAAAGATCTGTTGTGTATGAACAGGGAAGTTTGGTGTTGGGCAGTTGGCACTAACTGTGTGTCAGCAAGGAAGTTTGATGTTGTGGAGTTGGCACCAGTGGACTAGAGCAGTGAGAGATTGTGGATGTGTTGATTGTTAGTAAGCGTGGAATAAATTTAACATAATAATAAGGATAAGGGGACTGCATCAAATGTGCCCTTAAACTATGGAAGCTACCATATAGAAAATCTCAATCAGGATTTATGTCATGTAGCTGCAATCTTGATCACCAAGGTGCTAATAATGTTAGCATTGTGGGTAGCTTGAAACTTTAGCACCTAATAATTCCCAGCAGCATGACTGAAGGATACACCAGCATGTAAACATCAGTCGTGAATGACAGAGGCCAATGAATGTTAGAGAGACAAATGTGTATATTGAAGGGAAGTCTCTATTGTTTTTACAGGTACACAGTGAACCAAGAGTTGCCATAATAGTGGGGAGGAGCCTCAGTGACGTCCCTTTATCTGATGTTCAGTGATACATGAGCGACAGTATTAGTTTTAGACCAGACTCTACTGTCTTCCTGCCAACATTCACTTGACTATAGATGCTGCATGGTAATTCAACCTTTTAGAAATGCAGCTGTTGCGAAAATTGGCACTGAAAATACTACATTTAGTACCACAAAAATATTTAAAATAAAAAACAAGGTAATAATTCATTTTAAATAATTTGAAGGTACTTAGTTTTCTGTATCATTTATAAAAATGTGTTTTAAAAGGTTGAACTTAACGGTGCAGCACCATTATGGACAGTGCTGTTTGAACACAGTGATATGCAAGACTATGCTAATGAACACAGTGATATGGAAGACTGTGCTAATGAAAATGTGATACAGGATTTTCAATTTTAAAAGTTCGTGACTTCAGACTAGAGTCTGATAGTCATAAAGATGAAATAGATCATATATAACTGTTAGGACTGGATGTATTTTGTAGCATGGGATGCTGTATTGATATTTGATAGAGGTGTGATGTGATAAGGCATTAAGGAATTGTCAGTATTAAAACGAATATTGGTTCTTATTCTCTTATCTGTTCAGTAATCTGTTATCAGTGTATGAAGCTGCCAACATTGAATGAATTTGTCTTATCAAGGCAATGCAGAGTGGAGTTTATTAGACATTAGGATTAGTAAGCAGTCTCACAAATACTGCTTTACATCCTTGTAGCTTCCTAACCGGATGATCAAAGAACATAACCAAAAGTCTTAGGAGAACTATTGGAAAGAATTACTAAAACCTCAATTGGTGGATAGAAAAAGCTAACGCTAGATCACAAAAAAATAATGATTTTACTTTTGTAATAGGAGTCAAATTATGAGGGCAGAACAAATAAAATGTGCAGTTACATTAATATGGGTGAGCAACAAAGTAACCCCTTAGACAGCTGCCTTTAGCATTGTAGATGAAGGTATTTATCCAAGAATATTAAGATATAGATAGAATATAATCATTAGTCAGCTCATGGTCTTCTCTAATTAGTGAAGAAGAAAATTGCTGTGAGAGGTTTTGTGCTGATTACTGCCAACTGAATTGACAACAAATGACCCTTATAAAATTCCTGTAATGTAATGCAAATTGCAGGAACCCAGTGGTTTTCAACCTTTGACAGTGAATGAGTGCTGACGTGATAAGTGACATTGAAGGATCTGGAAAATACTGTCTTCTGTGTCCAGGGGAAGTGGACCTGGCAAATTAAATTTATTGCACTTGAACTACATAGTGTTCCCTTCCTTTTAGCACCTTGTGGATCTGTACTTTAAATGTCTACCAGTTCTAAATAAACAGTATTTTTATCGCAGGGAAGGCATTTCTAGAACATCCTGAAAGTTGCGGCTGCCATTCTTAAGCTGGTCTTCAAGAAATGTCATCTCTTTAGAAAGTCATTTTCCTGGGACATCTGTTTGCATATGGAATAGATATACACCCTGGGAAAAATAAAGAAAAAAGAGACTGGTTACGACAATCTGACAACTGTAGTACAAAGAACAATAGGCCTGTGCGCCTGTTGTTGCCATTTTGTATATGGGTTTGCTACCACTGCCAGCCCATGCATCAGTTGACAGGAGCAAGAAAAAAAATTATTGTGTTCTTTCTGTTCTGAATGAGTTTGCCCTTGATATAAGTGCAAGTGATTTTGGAATTGGTGCTTTGTTATCTCAACTTTAGGATTGGGAGTGATTACTAAAGTATTTTAATGATGTACTTCACATTCTTGAAAGAAATTTGAGAGTTGTAGAGAGCTTTTACTGCTTTTAAATGAAATATCAAAAGTTCCACCATTATCTGAATGGTAGGTGCAATTGCTGGCTATCCTCAAGGAAAAACTTCAGCAATGCATTAACAGCTCATTCTGTATATTAAAATATACTTACCAGCACTTACATTTTAACGAATGAATATTAATTAAAGTCGTAATTTCAACACCACTAATGATTCTTATCAACAAGTAGATAGATTCACACTGTCTTTCAAATTTAATATGAAAAATTTGGCATGTTACTTTTACTTTTACAGTTATTTTATTGTAATATAGTCTTGGTCTAAGCAATTACTTTTTAATCATTATGTTTAATATTATCAGTTGGTTTTTATTTGTGTTTATTTTTTGTTTGCAGATGAAAGCATCAACACTATATTTTGTGAATGGATTAGTTATGCTAGTCACATTCTTCTTTTGCCGTGTGATGATGTTCCCTTATGTGTGTTACCTGTACAGTCAGGTTGTGGGGCTTCCTTTCTTTGAGGTAATTTACCACTATTAATTTTATAAATAATTTAAGTACTGTTTTCTCTGATCATTGTGGATTGTTTTAAAATCAGGCAGTTCCAGTCATTTAAGAAGATATGTGTTTCATAAACAGAATCATTGTTTTGAAAACATATTCCATAAATTTAAAACCAATTCTGAGTAATTGTCATTATACTCTAGGAAGGAGATCATAAATTGTTTGCAGTTCTGTTAAAATCAAAATTAGTCCACCCAATGTTTTTCTCCATTTCAAATGTGCTGTGGATCTGTATTTATAGTCTCTACGGTCTAAGTTTGTCTGATTCTGACGTTTGTTTTGAGAAGAGAAGCTATAAACAAAATTAAGACTGGGCTGATATTAACTTTTTCAGGTATTTTTCTGCACAGATACTGACCATGCAGATACTTGATACCTGTAACAATAATATAATGCTGAAATTTACAGTTACTTGAACCAACTCTCTAGTGGCATAATTTATGCTTACTTGTGATTCCGGTGCCGTTTACTCGAGGGCAAGTTTGAGGTTCAGTAACTTTACCTTTAGACTATGTATCACATTTAAGTGTTTTTTCATATTAGAAGTTGTGAAATCTTGTTTCTGCATTCCACCGCGTGAAATGTGCGCATTAAAAAATGTTCACATGGCTTTCGAATTATTAAGTGGACTTACAGCAAAATATCGCCACATTTCACTTTTCTTGCCGTCCATTATTTTCCTTTCTGTATAAAACACATTAAAAAGTACATTTGTTTATGTCAGTTTAAAAACTTGTACGTATTTAGAAAATAAAAACAGTATTTTATTAACAATTCAGGCAGTAGGGTACTAATTAAGTATGTTTTCATAAACTTCATGGGGAATGCAATGACTACAATAACAATGCAGCTGCAAGCAACAAAGTTTACCAACATAGTAAATTGTTTCTTCAAAATGGTATTTATGGAAAAGTAGTTTCATTTATTTACAACAGTCTGTATATATATCCACGAGAAAGCATTAAATGACAAACATTTATTGAAAAATATAAGTCAAGGTAGGTACAGAAAAAAGTTTGTAAAAGCAGACGTATACTCTACTACATTTGAAACAACTTTTAAAAATCTGCGGTGGAGACGTACGTATTTGCAAACAATTGTAAACTGTTTTCAGTTGGTTTGGTATGTGCTCCTGAGTGCTGACCAATGGTGTTCACAGATATGTGTGACCAAAATGTACCATTCTGTAGTGGAATACACACTTAGGTTAAAATGATGTGCAAAATTTGTTTAGGTTTTAATATAGTAGTAAATGTTCTGAACTTTTTCTTACCAAATACTTCAGATGCGGATACCATAAATATCGGCAGATATCTCAGTATCTGTGCTTGCATCAGCCCAGCCCTAAACAGAATTGTGAAGACCATGTTTCTTAAGAAGTCTGGTATGTTTTTCGGAAGAGAATTATCGAACTATGCAAGACTTGTACAATGTAGGTTAAATGTGGGAGAATATCAAGAAATTTAGGTTTTTTTTTTTACTAGTGCGCATTCTTTATGGAGTACAAAGAGACTGGTCGGTTTGCAACTTTTGCAGTTCCTTTTAAATGTTAGTTCCTCAGTTTAATAGAGATTATTCATTTTTGCATTTGTAAAGAAATTTGAAACTATTTAAATTACTGTACGGAATCTTTAAAGTAGTTCTATTATATGCATATCAATATGTTATTTTTGTGAAGCAGTAGTGTCCTGTAATAGTTCCTATAGAGTTAATTATATTAGTAATACTTAAAATTATCCAAGCCAATTTATGTGTATTTTAATATTTACCACTTCATGTTTTAAATTTTTGTTAACTTTTTTTATGTTAGCCATGACAGGCTACATTACATCATTTGAAAATTCAGCTGGAACTACAGATGGTAAAACTTAGAGAGGCAATGAATCACTTTCACATGAGTCGATCTTAGTTGAGTTAATAGAAATAGAAGAAACTGTAAAATTTGGACAATATGTATTCTAGTTTACGGCACTGTGTGAATTTGAAGTTGAAGGCAAAAATACTACGAGATAGATGTTAATTTCTGTTTACTATATTGCACGCTTTGCTGTGCTATGAATATAGCAGTTTTTAATTGTTTATAAACGAATAAAACTATTTGGCCTAGAAGCATTATTACACAAGTGAAATTTATGAATTTATTTAAGGTATGTAAGGGAGAACACCCTGAATTCGGTAGTTCAGCTTTTAAAATGGTTTAAAGTATACCCCTTTAATGTGCAGTTTCTCTAGTGTATCATTATCTATGGACTCCGTGCTTTTGCATGAGGCAGTTGGTGACCCTGCTAGTCTTTGTTATTGACCAAAAAGCCATCTCTGGTACAAGTGTGGCATTAAAATTCATTTCTTAAGCTTTGTATTGTGCAGTATATATTTGTTTTGAATTTTGTTTTGTTAAATGTCTTTAAAACAGGTTGCTTAAAGTCATGGATAGTATATTTCTGAAAAAAAAAAAAAAAAAAAAAAAAAAAAACAATGTTTTGGAAGTATTAAATGGGGTATCGAATCGAGGAACATGATTGGATAGTGAGAAAATAATGTTTGAAAAATTTTTACTAAAAATTCTGTGATCAAAAAAATGGTAAGTGTTACATTAAATAACGTGTTTTTTACTTTCGTATTTGTGTTTATTTAAAGGAATAAATATTTTTTTTTTAGTTAACTTATATATAGTTCTGTTTTTCCCCTAGTTATCTGTTTTATTAAATTATTATAATAAGAAAAACTTAATGATGGCTTTCAAACAGTTGTATTATGCATTACATATGTTTTTGAAGTTTTTACTGCAAATTTTTTAAACAGACTTTACATATAGACTAACTTACTATTCAAATAAGGGATCCAGACTATTGAATTGAGGAATTTAGGATTTTCGGTTATGGTATCGGATCACAGGTTATTTGCATGGCCCTTAACAAATATCAATATTTAATAAAACCATTTGCACAATATTAATTGTACACATTTCTAGGCAACAAGGTAGGTTGAGAAAGTCATCCTGTATGGCCTATATAGATTTCTATTTCTCGGTATAAACAATTATTCTGCTTTTCAGTTTTTTTTAAACATTATTTTTCCTAAACATATTGAATGTCAGGTGTTCTCCCTTACATCAGGAAGATGTCATGTCTTCTTAAAATATAAAAACTCAACAATGAATAGTCGCAGAACTCAACCAAGGATAAATATTTTCCATGCTTTAAAAGAAGCTGGTATGGATCTGTAAATGGCAGCAAGTGTTTATATTGTCTCATGAATAGACATCTACGAAACTTTGTAAACAATAAAATCATTGCAGTGGAATCTTTCAGTGTTCAAATAGGTTTAAGGAACATGCTTGGCGTGAGATTTTTAAATGTTGTTTTAAACCCAGATAATCAGTTTTACTTGCAGCATCCCAGAGCCTAAATAATAGTTTTTAAATGTGTTGAATAAAATGTGCCACTCCAACAACCAAAATTGGTAACTTTCCTAAAATATTTTTTTTTAATGTACAGTAATTCCTTGACTGGATTCAGTTTCTTGGACGTACTCCATTGCAAATTGAATGACTGTCAAAGAAAACTAAACAAATAAAAGAAAACCGTAATAAAAGCAGAGTATGCTTTAGTCAGCAAAATACATACACAACAAGAAATTCCAAAATGGAATCGGGTCAAATAGAAACAAGGAACAAACGGGTAATAAATTAAAATAATAACAAATAAAATAAAAAACCAAATAACATGCAACACAACGATGAGATGAAACAAAAAACACAGCAAATATGAAACAAACAGAAAACAAAAAGACACAACAAATAGACGAGACAAAACGCAACAGATAACAGACATATACAGAGAAGACAAACAACACAACGAAGAGGCGAAACAAGACACAGTAGTTTTCCAGACAGACAGTTAGTTGTAACACTGTCTGTCTGGAAAACTACTGTGTCTTATTTTCTTTTCTTTGTTTAGTTTTCTTTGACAGTCATTCAATTTGCAATGGAGTACGTCCAAGAAACTGAATCCAGTCATGCACTTTCATTGCACAGTTCTTTCTAAGATCATAGTAATTCCTTGATTTACGTTGTACTGCTTTATTCAATTTAAGTAGTCACTGATGTAGAATAACATTTTTATGGTGTTCAGCCCCACCTCTTTGGTTTAACCATAAATAAATCAAGGCCTGTACAAAACTTTAATATTTTAATTGTGCTATGTAGTGTAAGATACAGGTGCATCACCCTATTGTATACTTTTTGAGGGATGTGGCCTGTTTTACCCATATGTGCACGTGCCCACATAACTGTCCTAACACAGCTGTTTACCCTTCCCCTCTATAGAACCTTTGGCCCTTCAGTGGCTGTGATAACATTGTATTGGGCAGATATTTTGATGTGCCGCTGTTAACTTTATTTATTTTCAAATTTAGCTATTAAAAAAAGAACACTGGTCTCTTTATCCACATAAACAGCATTTTGTGACATTCTTGTACAGGCGAGAGTGCTGTTGACATAATTAAAGTGTTACATGATGTAATTCTATGTTTTGTGATGTATATTTTAACACCATGCTTCACTGTTTCTAGTGGTTTTACAATATTTAATTTTTTAAAATCAAAACTAGAGCAGTTCTCAAAAATATGTTGGCCAGTTTTGCTGAAATTTATTTTTATCAGGTTGGCTAATTTGTTGAGACAGTAAATACTATAATTTTAGCAAATGTAATTGATAAAATTTTTGTTAATTGACTTGTTAGTCTAAACTGTATGATTTCTTGCTTTGAAAATATTGGCTATCATGCAAAAACCATTTTAAACAAAACTGCCAATTTTTTTTTATATCTTCTCTCATTTAACACTTTGGATCGTTACTCATGTTGAATTGTTCCTGCCCTGTGGACACAGCATTTTTTACTTTTAAGCTTTTTATAATATGTTATTTAAAATTAATAGATGAAGATAAATTGAAACTGTATATACCACGTTCAAGATCGAATCTATCTCTTTATGTTGAACCCAAAAAAATATACGTACCTCGCTTTAATGTTTTGTACAGATTTTATCAAATGTTAATGTTTTTCATTTTATAAATTTAAAAATTTTTTGACTACAGTAAAATGCAAAAATCCCATATTGAATAATGTACGTGTATTGCACATGCAACAACATTCGTAGTGCCATGCAGCCTACTTAATTTGGTAAAACTTGTACAATTTATATTAATTTAAAATTTTTATAATTTTTGAAAAGATGATGCACAAGTCAAAATAACACTGACTATTAATGCTCCACATATTTTCTTGTTTATATGCTATTGAAATACCACCTGCTTTATTTAAAGTTACTCTATTTTTCTAAAGGAAACGTGTACAGATTTGTACAGATTTTTATTAAAAAGTTTTATTTTATTTTATTTTTTTATTTTTTTCAAAATTCAGAAGCCAAAGTTTTGTGGATAACATATCTCGAACATAGTAAAATACAAAACAGGGCACTGCTAGATGTAAGCATACTCCTTATAACAGAATAACATATTAAACATATTAGATGTACAGATATGTGCATAAATGTTCAAAATAAAAATTCAACAGTTTTGTGAAAAATATAATTAAATGAAATCCAGTAAACATATATAGTATCATTCTTTGTGGCTAAGTGTACACCTCACAACAAAACAAATGTAAAATGTACAGATATGTACAGATTTTACTATCACTTATGATTTCAAATAACAAAAATCCAAAGATTTGTGGAACACGTAGCTTGAATATAACACAGGAATAAATAACTTGAATATAATACAAACCAAGTATAATATAATTTGCTAATCTAAATTTGCTCAAAACAAAGTAAAAAACATGTGTACGGGTAAATACACAAAATTTTCCATAATACAAAATCCTTAGTTTTGTGATTATCAAATTAAAACGTAGCAAAAATAAAACTAAGGCGGAATACCATTTTATCCCGTAAAATGTTGTCTTCAGGAAAAGTGTCAAACCTAAGATGTATGGATATATACACTTTTTTCTTTACAATATAATTACTATTCAAAGTGCAAACTCTAAGGATTTGTAGAAAACCTAAAACTTGAATACACATATGACAAAATAGATGCAATAAAATTTGCTAAAGGTAGACATTCTCTTGAATGTGAGATAAACTAAATGAACAGTTATGTACAGGTTAGACTATAACGAGATGCTTCTCAAAACACAACCAAAGTTTTATGAAATAATGTAAATGAATAAAATAAAAATGTAAAAAATGATGTACCAAAAGTAATAGCTAAATTTACTCGTCACAGAAACTAGAAATATAATGTGAACAAATATGTATAGATTTTGTTATTGCATAGGCCCGAATGTTTTCAAATTACAAAATCTTCAGTTTTGTAAAAACATAGCTCAAATATAATAAAACACAGAAGAGTTGCAATACTATTTTATAATGCTAACTTGACTAATAAAACAAAATAAAATTAGATACATAGATAAATACATAAATATTCTTCTAAAATATAAAACCCCAAGTTTCATGATACAGAATAGATTGAAAAACAAATATAAAAAGAAAAGGAACATAACAAAGTAAAACTTAACATATACATAAATTATCAACACGCGTTTTTCTTTCAAAATTAAAAAAAAAACCTTGAATTCGTGAAAAACTAAAAAGTGATGTTCAATAACTGATGCATGTTACAAATAATTACAATAAATTATAACATATTAGCTCTTGGTAAGTACATTTGTTTACAAGCCATATCGAACTTGAGTGTGATAAATTTTGAAGCATGGTGTGATGCAGTCTGAGCATTGGTACTGCATGTCTTTTCTTAATGATGTGCCACTGTGTGTTTTTCCTTTGCTTGAACATACATGACACCCTTTGAGCTTTCTTCTGACCTTCCTTGCGGCGTACAAGTTCTGGGAAATGTCTCTGACATAGTCGTGCAAGTTTACCACCTCCAACTGCTGAAGTAGCGACATCTTCACTTTGTACAAGCTGGTTGCACACTTTGGATATGAAGTCAGTGATTGTGATATTTCTTCCTTCTATTGTCTTGGACAGGATACAACTGTTCACAACAACCGTCATCATAAAATGCAGTGTGAACTTCCGCCACCACTTCACAGGACGATGGTCAAATGAACCATAAGACAGTCGTTGATTAACCAAATCAACTGGAGCTTTGTGGTTGTTGTAGCCGATCAATGCTGTGGGCTTTTCAACATTCTCTCCACGTTTGTTTGTCAGTGGCTGCATGGTTGCCTTATGCCTTGTACTAATGAAATAGACATCTCGTTTGTCATGCCACCTCAGAATGAGAGTTTTTTCTCTGCAGCAGTGTACAGTGTCACCTTTTCGCAATTGCTTTTCTTTCAACACTGCCAGTATTTGTTTTCTCGACTTCATGATCATTCTATCAAGGCCAGTCTTTGTTTCAGCTAAGTCATCAGCAAGCTGTACACTTGAAAAGAAACGATCCAAATAAACTGTGTGTCAGACACCGATAAGTTCTTTGAGTAAGCGTTTCACAATCCCTGAAGCGCTGCTGTCTTTTCCTTCTGTTCTACCAATCTAAACCTAAAAATTCCATATGTAGCTTGTTTTACTATAAGCTACTATGAAAATTTTGAATCCATACTTATTTGACTTTTGTGGCATATACACCCTAAATTTTACCCTTCCCCTAAAAGGACATATTCCTTCGTCAACTGTGATCGCTTCTCCAGAAGTGAAACTGCTTTAAAATTTTTTGATCAGAACATCTAACAAGGGCCTGACTTAATGAAGAGGATCGAATCCGGGATCATCTTTTTCCTTTGCTGTTGCATTATCGTTTAGGTGAAACATTGACAGGATAAGTAGGAAGCGATCTCTCTGCATAACATTGGGGCAAAATGAAAAATGTGTTACCAAATTTGTAGTCTAGTGATTTCTCAAACTGGGTCTCTAACTCGCTGACATATGCAAAAGTATAGCAGGAAATATATTTATTTCCAAGAGAGTAACAGTCGTCCATTTTTAAAAACGTGACTTTGGGGACAGTTTCTTTTCTAATCTGAGTTTTGCTAGACGTCTACGTTCAAATAAATTAGTTTGTTTCTTCATATTTTTACTACGCTATCATCAAAAAAGTATCTGAAGAAATCTATTTCTTAGCAAGTGTTGTCTAGCAAAATACCTGGGTTAGGTTCCCCTGTGTCTTCGAAAACTTCAATGTTTGGCAGGCCTTCAGGATCATCAGACGTCCATGGGGGACCAGTTCCTGCTGTATGTCAGGGCTCTCTTACGGGCTGTGCATGGTTCATGTTGATGATTGGTTCCTGATGGTGCCGCTTCAAAAAGGTCTTCTTCTGAAGATTGTTCCGTTTCAGAGTCTTCTAAAAAATGCAAAATAATTTTGAGTTATATTTCACATAGAAAAAAGTGCAAAAAACCGAACATTTTCTTGTATTTGAGAATCTAGTAACATGTAATAAAATGTATAAATTTTTGAGGAGTCCAACAACATGAAAAAGAATGTAAAGAATAAAAGTGAGAATATATATTTATAATATTTTACAGTGTCATCAGAATAATTTTTGTTTGGATTTTATAAACAGCAAATTTTGTAGTATAAAAATTAAGCAGGTATGTTTTTTGAAGGCTGCATTATGTGTTGAACTATAGTACATGGAAAAAATTAGATGAGCAGTTGGTAATAAAAAATATTTCATTTTTATCTGTGCAACGTAAAATTGTTTATGTGATATTCTAAATATATCATGAATAAGAAATAAACACATTTACCTTCGTTTGCAGACAATATAAAGTTCGGATCACAATCGGAATTATCCCCGAGTCCGTCAGATGACGTATAATCTTCACTGTCTTGACTATCCATTTCACAAAATGTTTATTATTCTATAACATTGCTGTAAATAATTTATCGGGATTTAGTGTACTCATGCGGCGTCAAAAACTACTTTGCAGACGTATTTTTGCGCTGGCCGCGACCGACTGCATACAGAATGCAAGGAGTGCTATCGGGTGGCACGCTTCCAAACTAAACTCGAAGTAACGTTTCAATAGTAGGTACGTGCTGCTGCTCAACGGCAGCAAAACTAACTACGTGAACTGTTACAGCTACAGAAACTATACACTGCAGTAATATTACGTCGGGCTCTGTAAAAACACAGCGAAAATGACACGCAATAATATAACCTCGGTAGCCTCCAAAGTGTTAAGCTTACAAAATAATTATTCCAATAACTGGGGAGCATGGCCTTACAGAGTTGTTTTCTCCTACGAAACATTAGAAGATTTTTACAGTGAATATTATTATTGTAATACAACACATTTATGTATGTAAATTGTATGGTGTGCAGTGATTTTGATTACTAAAACACAGATGATGTACAAAAGTGAGACGTTGTAGTTATCGCCGCGATGGAGTTTCAAATACTTCCAACACAAAGTGTAGACGTCACTATACATAATTGGTTCAGTCAAAAATGAGCGGACAGGACTGTTGTGTCTGGCACAATGTGCATGGAGAATGAAAAGTTTTTTCATGAAGATATAGGTTTAGAAGGGGAGTTAAATGCATCCTCGGGTTGGAACCAGATTTAAGCAGAGGTATAGAATTCGGAAATTTACTGCACAAAGAGAAAAACTAAATGCTAACTTACAAACTCCCGAAAACTCCCAAACAGTTTATTGTGGCATGTGTACGTGCACATGGAGCAACAATTTGCATGCAATATCACGTAAAATGCCACAGTGCAAGACTGTGATTTTTTTTTTAATTTTGAGGCTTGTGTGCTCCACATCATCTCACATTCTTGTATGAAAGGAGTATTAAAACATGTTTACAAACACGTAAATCTTGATAACATCTCTATATTGTTTGTTAAATATTGCAGTTATTTAATGTACTAAAGGCACTTGTTTAAAGAACTAACCCGAAAAGCTGGTAAGTAGTTGGATTTGTTTCCTGTGCTGTCCTATCACTAATCATCTTTGATAAACTTACACGATGCAGTGGCACGCATGAGCCGACCAACCGACTGATGTTTGGCTGTAGGCCGTGGGCCACATGTCTGACTCATTTGAGTTGTTTCGATTTCCATCACTGTTGTCAGGAACATAACCTCGATGGAAATAGAGGACTTTTATTTAGGGTAACCATTAGCAGGGTCACATATCAATCAGAGTTCATGAATTAGATAAATAATTGATATTCAAAATCTATGAATATTTATTATACTTAAATATTTCAAAACACAAAGAGAGAACCACTCACAATAGCACAGCACCAAGTGTTAAAAAATATAGGGCTTTTAATATCAACATGTATATTTATACTGTGTAAAGCCACAACACATTGTTTCCTTCTCTTTGAAGAACGTATACAGCAGACAATTATGTGCAATAGCACAAACATGAGAAAACCTTTATAAAATAATACAAAATTAAAGAGGCGCTACAACACTGGCATACATTCTTTATGTTAACAGCCCACAAGTTGCCATGCAGCATTAATATCTTGATAGTTTTACATTTTTGTTAGCTCAATTATTTCATAGCACTTGCTATAGCATACCACTAGAAACATCACATAATGTATGGGCTTTAAACCTCAATGTCTATATGTTGTATGACCACAAGGTTTCAGTCTTATTGATCAGATCACACATTAGACAATTATAAATAGTAGTTCCAACATTGATAGGCATTTCAGTATATTACAAAATAAATATGGAGCTCCAAATTTGCAATATAATATATTAAGTTTAATGCTCACAAATAATCAAACAACACCAACAGCTTAATAGTTATACAGAATTTTACATCAATACTGTATGTATTTGAGATATACAGGCATCCCCTGACTTACGTAAGGGGTTCTTACATTGCTTACATGTCATAATTTTATGTAAGTCGGATTTATATTGAACTTATGGTGGGAGAGCACTGTTGTTGATATGTTGAAAAATCGAACAACCCTAGTGCAGAGGAGGGGAATGATGGGAGCGGCAACGAGAACTGAACACACTCACGGGGTTACAAGGAAAAAGGAAACCACTGAAGACAAATGTAGCAGCACTGTCCACAGAATAGTTTCACATACTCTCACCACACCACCGCCTACTTAAAATTCAGGAGGTGCAAAGAAAATCTAATTGTTGTCCTTTTCAGCTTATGCACAGGAGAGTGTCTGTTAAATTGGTGACTATCGTAAAAAATCTTTGTTGAAGAATCACTTTGAAGCCTGCAAATAAAAGAATATTTAATAATGCATCCATTTTAAAAGTTTTTAAAATATTTATACTTTCCTTGCCAAGCTGATAAAAGGATTCAGATACTGTACTGAATATGCAGTTAAGTGGAAGTTCATTATATGCTTTGTGTTAGGTATGTTAAGTTTAGGAGTGTACAGGATTGGATTATTACTTTAGGGAAATTTTCAATATGCAGATGATTATTTCCACGGAGAATCAGGAAGGGATTGGAAAGAATATACTGGTACTATTAGAGCTGTTAATGACTATGTGTAAATTTTCATCCCCAAGTTCACAGAAAAATTGAAATACATCGGTTGATAATAAAATAAAAGTAAACAAGACATTTGCATTCAAAAATAATAATCAATAGAATCAGTTTTGCCTACATAATAACAATACATATCAGTAAATACCAGAAATGAAATATCTGGAATTAGTAGGGAACCAAAATCTGCTACTTTATTACAAATATAGGAATTTGCAAACAATTAATAGAAAAAAATGTTTTAACTTATAATGAAATATACTATTTTCAAATTGTTTGTTTTTCAATGCACATTTATTACAGAAGAGTAATATGGTGTATAGGCATGTTGACGCATAATTAGTGAGTTGCTGGGAAAATGGTTTTCTCTGTTAATCGAACTGTCAACATAGAAATTATGGAAAATGGGGATTCTCTGATGTAAAATTATGATATGATCCCATTTTATTGATATAGTTTTTTGTAATGTTAATTGAATATGTACTTTGCAGATTTTATTGCAGTATACTTTCTTTAAATAATTTATAAGTTAGTATTTAGAGGTTATTTAGGTAATAGGCATAAATGGTAAGTTGGCCTGTTGGTGTGAGAGTGAGATAATTTCCATATTTAAATTTTTTTGAATTTGATAGTGTTGTTTATTTCCTGCAAAGAATCAATGTGTTGTGTTTTTTGTCTTGTCCAAGAGAAAAAAATTCCCAAATATTTTGTTAAATGTCATGTTCAGAAATGCTGTCTGCATAGATTTATGTGTTTATGGAATTATGTTGTACGTTGGGTGTATGTCAGCGTAGTTTCTGGTAATTTTTGTGTTCTTAAACATTTTGAATTTTCATGTAGTGTCTTCGCTGGAGCGTATGGCTTGCATAGTAGTACATGGACAATGTTGTGTACGGTTCTTTTAAATGCTGAATTATTTTTGGTTAGTTGGCATTTTAAGGTATACAAAGCCATGTGTTAGTAGACAGCATTTTGTGAGCTTTCTATTGCCCAGGGACATTTAGAGTTAAATTGGTTTGTAAACACATTTGTTTTGTGGGAAATGTAAAATACCATTGTGGTGTCTGGTGTATGATGGCATGCGCTGTGTTGCCACTTATAACGTGTGCTTTGACACCAGCAGAAAGCTTGCCAGATATTTTACAACTGTGATATTAAAGGCTAGTAAGTTTTAATGATAAATCTACATTATAAAATTCAATACAGGCACCGTATTTACTTGCATATCTTACGTCCCAATTCTTCAATTTGTAGAAGAATTTTTCACATCACATTTTTTTTTTTCGCTATGCAGAACTGTTACCTTGCTCATTTTTAATTTGTTTTGCTGCCACGAAGAAACGGAAATGGAATACCTAAGTGTTGTTTTATTTTTTTAGCAGCATTAGCAAAGAGAAAAAAAGGAAGTGGTAGCTGTCAATAAGCAGAAAAGAGGGGGAGGAAGAGATATCAGATATTCTGGTTGTTTTTCACCAATTAGCCTGGCAGTTGTTTATAAATTGCTTGTCAAGGTCGCTCCAGGGTGACAAGAGAACTCGCACACACACAGCCATGCAAGTGCGATGCGTGTCCACTTTCACGTGATCTGTAACGGAGATAACATTGAATAGTTGCCGTGCCTACAGTTGTTTATCACGTATAGAAACGCTACTCCCGTTTAATTTCTTATCATGTGAGACACCAACGTTTCTGGTTTTATTGCTTAATACGTAGTTACAGACTTTTTAAAAATTTTTTCTCATCTGTAATTTTGTCTGAGTTATCCGAAGTCCGGATAATCAAGAGTTGACTGTATATGGAAAATGTCACTTTTGCTCTCCCCCACCATAAGTTCATTATAAATCCGACTTACATAAAATTATGACACGTAAGCAACTTAAGAACCCCCTTACGTAAGTCGGGGGATGCCTGTATATCTCGAATACGTACAGTATTGATGTTAAAATGATGTACAACTACTAAACTGTTGATGTTTGATTACTTATGAGTGTTAAACTTGTATTATATTGGAATTTTGGAGCTCCATATTTATTTTGTAGTATCTTGAAATGGCTTTTAATGTTGGGGATACTCCTTATAATTGTCCAACGTGTGATCTGATCAATAAGAGTGAAACCTTGTGGTCATATAAGATATAAATAGACATTGAGGTTTAAAGCCCATACATTTTTTGATGTTTCTAGTGGTATGCTATAGCACGTGGTTTCTCATATGCTTACCTGTTGCTGTGAATTAGTTTAGCTAACAAAAAATGTACAAATGTTGTGCTGTCAATGCTGCAAGACAAATTGTATGCTTTTAGCATAAAGCATGTAAGCAGTGTTGCAGCTCTTTATTAATTTTTTATTATTTTGTAAAGGTTTTTTCGTATTGGTGCTGTTGCACATCATTGTCTGCTGTATAAGTTCTTCAATGAGAAGGAAACGTTGTGAGCACATAAAGTTTAAAACTTGGTGTTGTGCTATTGCATGGGGTTCTCTATTTGTGGTTTGAAACATTTGACTGTAATAAATACGTATGTCACTGATTTTGAACATCTATTCTTGATCTAACTCGTGAACTCCAGTGTATTCCTTATTGAGTCTGATGCTCACTATTTGATTTTGAACATTTTCAGTCTTGCTAAAGTTGTTTGTGTGTTTGACGTTGTCAGCAACAGACCTATGGGTCACATCTGCACTGCATGTTGAAAATAGTAAGGGGTCAACCTGAATTTTTGCACATGGTAAGTGTAGTTGGCCGGCAGGTTTTCTGTAGGAATTTTTGTTTCTCCCGTCATTTCATTCTGCTGGTGATCCGTATTTACCTTATATCACCCTTTACCAGCGCAATAATTAGAAAATGCTATAATTATGAAGAATTTTACATTTTTACTGGTCTGCTATAGTTCTTTATAAGAAAACATTCTTATGATGAAGGCTACAAAACTTTGAATAAACAGTTTTTAGTTCAGGATGCTTCTGTTATGAAAATGCAAAATGTTTCTTTGAGAAACGTGGTTATTGTGCTTTTCTAAATTTTCCTTTATTTTTTTTTTTATTATTATCTAGGATGCTAACATCATCTTTCATTCCTGGATATGTATGACTGTCGTGTCTGAAGAAGAAATTGGTAACAAGTGAGTAGTCATGTTCATGAGTGCTTACAAGGTCTTGCTTTATTTCATATTTTATTCTAATGAAAATATTTTTAGATAAATCTGTTATCACAATTTCCTGATTCCCATGTGACTTCAGGAGTGTTGAAATATTTAATAAATGTGGCCTTACAAGCAACCTGCTATGCTTATTTGGTAAACTTTCAACGTTCTCTGGGAATATTTAAGTGGTCATGCTTTGTTGTATCTGCTCCTTTTCCTGATTCCCATGTGACTTAAGGAATGATGAAATATTTAATAAATGTGGCCTTACAAGAAATTTGCTATGCTTATTTGGTGAACTTTCAGCATTCTCTGGGAATATTTAAGTGTTCATGCTCTCATACTTTGTTGCTTTCTGCACCTTTTCCTGCCTCTTTTATTTCTCACTTAAATTTTTCTTTTCCTCACTCTTGGGGTTATGATTCTCAGTTTTCAACTTCTTGCTCATCTTTCTAATTTTTTTTTTCAATGACTGGTTTCTAAAGTTATTTGTTTACCCATGTAAAAAAATACATTCCAGGTACAATATGTCTCTCAAGTTAGTCTTGTTTCGAATACAAAAATGATGGAAATTAAATGTGAAAAATTTTCCTTGCAGGAAGTTCACATGTGGGACAACAGTTTAAAATATTAATATACTCCTTCAAATGAATTTAAAGAATTAAAAAAATTATGCAATTAGTGAGTATAAGTGACAAAATCAAAATTATGAATATTCTTTAATAAAATATTTGTACAGCAAACCTAAAATATACAGGATGTCTGCGCTTAACGTTTAAAACTCTCTGTAGTGACATAGAGGACATTCAGACTAGTATTTTTTATATAAGACACTTGGGAGTAATCGGACGGGAAATGCCTTAAATTTGGTGACTAAGATTTAATATGATGTCACACCTGCGTCACGTCGTAGTCGTCAGTTAACAGCTCAAAATATGGCGCAGGTACAATTGCAACGGTTCCCCACATCTTCATGATGTCAGCATGACTCAGTGCATGTTTTGAAGTCAGCCTTCCTCAACAATACATTTACCACTTATTTCAACATGTCATACTCATTGTTGACTTTCCTGCTCGCTTTCACCCTTCTTTAAGGCTCTAGTGGCCAGCATCCTCTTGGATCACTTCGGGAGATTGATTTTCAGACCAACTTAATTTGTTTTAATGTCTGGGTGGAGAAACTGGCAGTGCAATTCCTTGACTTTTAACAACTCCCTGAAGGCGGCTCTTTCGCTGTGCACTTCCCGAGCGGTGACGAGATATTTACCTTTGACTGGGAAAGTTGTAAACATGCTTAGGGACGTGTTGAGTTGCACTTACAGCGCTCTTCTACAAGTCCGCCAACCTAGTGCCAACAATAAACCTCGCTGCACAATGGCCTTTCTCCCCATTCCTGTGATCCCAGGGAATACCGGCTTACGTCATCAGTTCAACAATATTCCCCATACTTCTCGTCTGATGCTATGCCGAAACATTCGGGCAGGAAGCTGAAGACCAGGCAAGGGTTTGCAAAGCTTGTTCAGAAGGCACTAGAGGTTAGGGACCCTGAGACTGAGGTATATGGAGATACACCTCTCAACAGTCAAGTCATAGTATGTCTTGCCTTACTGTCACCCAGTGGGGCGTCTTTCCTTCTCCCTCCCCCCCTTTATCAAGGATTATGTCTCAACCCCATCCCCGCCCATTGCTCACCCTCAAAAACAAATCCCTACTTCGGCACCTTCGTGCTCTCCCGTCCGGGGATCAACACCCCCATCGTATCTTCCTCCTGTCCATCAGTTTTGTCTACTACAAACACCCAGTCTTTTATGCAGTTCTAGTTTCTCACACTTTACCAATGTGAAGTGGGAAGAGAGTGACAAGGGAGACGGCAGACTTTCTTTGGAGGAAGATCGGTCCCCAAGATTAAGGGTCCTGCTTGCTGCCTTACCCCTGCACCCTCACTAACAGACTACACACCCCACCTGTATAAAGTGATTTGGCGCCAACTGCTGGGCCTAGTTTCGAAGACGTCCTGCATCTGTGAGAAGGCACTAGAAAAGGACCAAGGGAAACGCCTGAGGACATACCTGCCACTAGGAGAAGTGCAAGGATTGTCTCCTGGCACCCTATAATACTAATGCCACCAAGATGGTAATCATCATCAACTGTAAAGCGTTAGACTGCCCCAGAAAGGAGAATGTCACATAGAATTCACTCATTGCAGGGGCACCTACCACTACACATAACTAGGCTGGGCAGAAGAGGACCGATACACAGAAGGTCTTGAATATTGACGCCGTACCTGCCACATAAGATGAGAGAAAGGCAACCACCCCGAATGTCTCGGCCAAGGCCACCACAGGGTTACCTGTGCCTCCTGTCAATGGAACTTACACTACGCATCCCTGGTATTGTCAGACCATTCAAGAAAAATGGAAGGGCTTCACTTCCACTGCTACACCTACAGAGAGGGATTCCAACCGGAAGCTATTTTGGATACCTCATTCCAAGACAAAGGCTCACAGCCTATCAACGAAACATTGCTAATAGAATATGCAGGGAAACGCCATGAAGACCCTCAACAATTCCTTTACGCCTGCGAACAAGAATTCAGGCGCACCAAATTGCCTACTTCGGCATTGCTATCCAAGGCCAAGTTACAGCTAGAAGGGGAATCCCAGAAATGGTTGAAGTATAGCG
The DNA here is from genome assembly GCA_003012365.1 of Medauroidea extradentata. Lineage (NCBI taxonomy): Eukaryota > Metazoa > Arthropoda > Insecta > Phasmatodea > Phasmatidae > Medauroidea > Medauroidea extradentata. Next base: position 15,799 of record PNEQ01117164.1, on the reverse strand, counting down.
AATTCATTGTCACATGGGATCGGTTTTCCACCTGTCTCTAAGCACACTTCTCTGACAAAGCAGTAATGGGTTGGTTGACTGAAGAAATACACACCCAATATCAGAAACCTGTCGAGGAAACGGAGTTGTTCAGTTGCCGGATGGTAATGCTGCTACAGTGGCTACAACCAAACCACACCGAAGAAAAGGCAGTCGAAATGTTAATTTTGAGGTTACAACCAGAAATTAAGCACCACCTCAGAAACCATATGCCTACCTCAATTGAAGACATTGTCATTGTACAAGTGTCAGTGAACAATATGTGACTGAGGAGAAACAAGTGAGAAGCACCGCCAGGGCAGCTCACAAAGAGACACCAGAGTATCATTTTCATAAAGATTGTAAGCTCTTTCAAGCCAAGCAACAAGAGGCTGGAGCAAGAGATAGCTAGGACCAGTTTAAGTCTAGTGAAGCCAACCCTCTGATGGGAAATGGGGAGGCCGGGAACAAGTAAGCTCCATGCCCGGCTCACTTCCACAAGGGGCTACCCAATTTGCCACCTTAACCAACACAATCCCAGATCGACAACTATTGCAGATTGTGATATGCATTGAAGATAAAGAAGAGATGGCGTTCCTAGACGCTGCTGCAACAGTCAGCTTCATCCGTAATTCTCTGGTACATGGAGCGATCACACCTAGAGTTGAACCAGTACGTATGGCACAGGAACAGATGGAATTTCAGGTGGCAGGAAAAGTAACCTTCATAACAGCTGATTGTCCTTCAGAGGAGGTAATTCTGGGTTATCTATGGCTGAAGGACCATGCCATTATAATTGACTGCGGACAGAAGGGCATCTATTGGGGAACCTAGAGAAGGCAGTCAATCACCGGGAGACACCCGACAGGGACCACCCTGCTGCAAACAGTCAATAGCTGATGCCTCAAATTCCAAGTCAGACCCGATCAAGTGAATGATCTGTAAAAACTCCTTAACAAGGAGTACAGGGGGACAGACGATGAGCATGGAGTATGAAATTACCTAACAAGGAAAATGGTATACAACAAGCCTGCCTTGCCATCGCCAGCCAAAGGAGAGGTTATTGAAACCCAGATCGCCGAAATTAAGCATCTGGGCATTATTAATCTAACCCAACCAGCGTACAATTCCAGTATTGTAATTGTGCCAAAAAAAATATGGAACATTGAGATTCTGTATGAATTACTGTGACCTCAACCAGATCTGCACATGAGTCATACCTTGAAGGCTTTGGGTCAGGCCAAAATCTTCAGCAAGCTATATTTGCGTAGCAGCTACTGGCGGATTCCAGTTAAACCAGACTCCAGACAGTACACAGCATACACTGCCCCCAGCACAGAGAAGTGGAAATTCACTGTTATGCCATTTGGGCTAAAAACACCTCGGCTACCTTTCAACATTGTTGCTGTTTTGGAAAAATCTCCTATATGTAAATATGAAAACTTTACGGGAGAGACAAAATCATGTTTACAGACCAAGTGCACACAATAACAATTTGGCATTTGTGTTCAGCAGTAATATTTTTGTGGTACAAAGCAAACACATGTGTATATTTTATAACAACATGTTTTGTGAAAATTTTATTTTAGTGTGCATATGACTCATAGGAGGTAATACTATGCTGGAAATTACACATAGTAGATATTCCTAGGAGGAACAAAAGTTTTGTGTGAATTATAAATTCACTCCAGTGGGTTGTATAATGTTTATGTTATTCTATAAAATTAACTTTTTGAAGGTAAGTTTAATCCTTACATGCTTACTTAATTATGGCACAACATTCACCCTAAAATCTGAAGGGACAAAATTTTGGCAGATTGTGAGAACGTATTCAAAACAACTATCTGCTTAAACTCAAGGGTTATAAATTAAGTAGACATGCTATTAATTAGAATCTTACAACATTCAAACATAAAAGTGTAGCTTTTCGTGAACAATAACTTATTGCATAAAAAATTCTCAACATTAAGTAACACAGTGACACTGACATAATCACAATTTGTTTAAAGAACTTAACGATAAGTCCATGCTCTCTATTTGAAGTAGGCCAATGGTTCTGAAGTTCAATCTGAAATTCATTCTGATTTGTGTGGCAAATTGTCATGAAAGTAGTGCTGCTGTTTCCCATCACTTCTTTGAGATCTTGCAGACATTTCCATTTTGATTTTGATAGTGGAATAGATCGTCCGTGTAACGCTAGTAAAGATTTGGAATCATCACCGAACTTCTTCCTTATTTGAGGCAATACTTGAAATACATCAGGATATCTTAATTTGTTTATTATTTCAGTTGTGGAAGAGTAAGTAAAGCTCAAATATTCATGACAGCAGGGTCACCTGTCTGTCTCCCTGGTCTTAGTGATGCCAAGTTGGTTGGAATATCAAAATTCTTGAAAATGTGTAGTCCACAACATGTACATCATTCGGCTGCTTTGGTCTTGCTAACCTCATCTGTGCTACATAGCCACTGGAGAGTTTAATTGAGAAATGAAAAATTTTTCTAATGTTGCATAGACACTCACATTCTATCATCGTATGTCATGTTTCTAAATAAAGCTGTTCAATAGTAACAGAGTTAATTACTGAAAAATCACTGAGTGCACAGGCCTAGAATCTGTTTGTATTCTAATGACAGCATCCGTCTGAAATAAAAGTAATTTTTAGTAGCTACTGGATTAAGTGGAAGTGAATTAAATAACGCAAGATGTAAATTCATTCATCGAAGCACCTCCATTGACTTAATCCCAAATGTACAGTGTGACAGCTTTGTCATTCAAGGAATAAATGGTGAAATTGTAAAACTTATGTTTTTTACTTGCTTACTTTTTACTTACTCTTCAATGCTTCTGTTCTTGGGCAGAGCAAAATCTCTTTGTGAGTCCATGGTCAACACTAAATATGTTATCTGCCATTTCTTTTGCTTTATTTTTTGCTTCCCAGGCTTCATTTTTCACAGCATGACCGCAACAGATGTCGCACTGATCCTTGCAAGGTTTATGAATGTTTATCTTCTCTGCATCTTAAACATTCATGAAAAATGTTAGTGCAACTGATCTTATTCCCTGTTCCTGACATCAATTTTTATACACCTCATGCATATGGCACACAGAATGAAAATTGGACATTACATAAATTGTTTGGGAAGAACTTCTACAGTAATGACTTGGCATTTTAGGGAGAAGATCTAGCCAGTTTTTCACATGAGCAGTCAAACATTCAGTCTTCAGTTTTTTTTTGCTCTTCTTAGTTTATCTTGTGTAGTACTATTCCTTTTCTTCTGAACAGGCACATCAGTTAGATCATCAGTGCCTGGTTTACTGTTTTTCTCTTCACTGGTAAATATATCTTCATGATCTCTTTTTGCCTATCTTTCAAAAGTGTTGTCCCCTAAATACAACTTGTTAATGAAGAACAGCCTGTAAACACGCGCCCTGTCACTATTTTACCTGTGTAGAAATATGTTCTACCATTCTGCCGTTCTGACTTTCTTTTTCTCGTGATCTTGATGCAATTTTCTTCTTATACATAGTTTTCTTTTGACAACCAATCCTTTGATGTAAGCTTTCTTTTCGGGCTATGATTGAATCTTCCAAAATTTTTTAATACAGCCTCTCACTCTTCTGAAATTAATCCATACTGAAATGATCATTGAGTGGTTTTGTCAAGGATTTTATGTTCACAACAATCTTTAATTCATCTTAGTTCTTTTGGTTCATTATGCAGTATTTTATTTTGAACTTTTTTTATAACCTGTGTAAGCAAGCCCATAAATTCTCGTCTTTTTATTTTTCAAGTGACATGCAGTTATTTTGTTTAGTTAGCTGTTTTCTCACTCATCTATACTACTATTTTCTTCTGATATTACTTCCCCATCTTCAGATCTTAGTGTAATGGTAGGAACTATATTGTCTCCGGTTGTCACTTGTGATGGATGCAATAGCATTGACTGTGGTATCTGCAACTGTGATTTCTTGGGTCACCAACAGTATTGGATAATTAGTTAGTTGTTGTACTTGTGCGTCTGAAGCCGGCAATTCTGTTATGTTTTCATTAGGGTTATTTACAATAGGTACTTCTATACCCTTAAAGTTACATTTGACCCAGTATCTTGCATTTCAGAAATTACAGAAGGTAGTACATCACCATTAGGGCAAACACTGTACTCTTACCACTCATAGTTTGCAAAGGGAAGGGAATTGGAGACAGTTACAACTTTTTGTGGATCTTCATCACAGGGCTCTGCTCAATTTTCATTTGGACAAACAGTAATGATTTTGATTTTTGAATCAAACTGCAATATTTGTAGTCCATTTGACTATAGACAATTCATTCTTCTCAACACTGTTTCTTGCGTGTAAGCTTGTGTTCTCCTTACAACTATTTTCATTCAACTTGATTGCTGCTCTCACCATTCTCTCACTTTGTGAAGCCATTCTGTCAACCTGAAACAAAAAAAAAATTGTAACTTAATGTTTCAACATGACTAAGTTTGCATGGTCAGTAACCAAATTCAGCCTTTTGTATAGGTAACTAGGCCTACTATGAATGTTTTTAATGTTTTATTTGTCTTTGTCATATTCAGAGCAATTTTATTTAAATAAGATGCCAGTATGTTTAAGTAAACAGCCAGTTAAGATTAAGTAATGCCATAACATTTTATGGTTTGGCAGTAAAACACTTGCAACGGAATTTAAAATGAAAACATTTAATACTGAAGAATTAAATTCAAGACTAGTAAGTAATCCTAATAACTTTAATTATTAATAATTCCAGGAGTATAGTTTTAATTAGTAGGAATGTAAACCAAAATCACACAAAATGTCTGAGAACAGCGCCGTTCACTAATACTTATTTGTAAAACCCCTGCTTCTACATATACTTTAGAAAGTGAGATATTTACATGTCATCATTTGACCATTTCATGTAACTTAAAATATCCAACACATTTTTATACAGTCTTGTGACTATTCAGGTACCTGTCATATGATACATAAGATAACTATGTGTTCAGTTGGCGACAGTGTTGATACATAAATGTCTCCTTTCGTGTTACTTTTCCACAAAGGAGATTTTACCGAGGCAGTTTTTGTTTACTGCTGACATAGATTTCACAAAATATTTTCTATAAATACTGCATATGGCAGCAACAAAATGATGTCCACCATAGTGCTCACAGAGTACTTCGAAAACTTTTGCCACGCCTACCGGGATGACGTGATTTATTTTCTCTAACACATGGGAATAGCACCTATCTCACTCTTAGCTGGTTTTAGAACAATTTGAAATCCACAAGCTCACATGCAGACTCGACAGATGTCATTTTGGAGCTACTGATGTGGATTCCCTTTGCCACCGGATAACCCCGACGGGAAACTTTCCCCAGGAGGAGAAGATCCAAGCCATCCAAGAGGCTCAACCACCACAGAACCGCAAGCAGCTGAGACGTTTCTTGGGGCTGTACAATTGGCTGCGGGACTATGTCCTAAACGCAGCAGAACTTACAAAAATACTTAACGACCTGCTCCAAAGAGCAAAGGCTTCGAAGTGGATGCCAGAAGATGCTCAAGCTTTTCCACACATCAAGGCTGCCTCTCGAGCACCGACCGTGCTACATCGATCAGGTCTCACCAGACAGCTAATCCTTCAAACCAACGTCAGCAAATGTCGCTTAAGGGCAGTACTTTATCAGCAAAGGCCGAATGGAGAGGTGGAGGTTGTTTCTTATACGAGCACCCAACTGATGAATCCAGAAACTAGATATTACAGCAACAAGCAAGAATGCCACCCAGTAATTTGGGCTGTTAAAAATTTTGCTATTACCTAGACGATGCCCCTTTTGTCTTTCACACTAACAACCAAGCCCTTTCTTGACTACAGAATGTGAGTGTAACAAAGTCAACGTTAGGAAGATGGTCACTCCTGCTACATGAATTCACCTTCACCATTGAAGACTGCCCTGGGAAGAACAATGAGTTGCTCGATACACTGTCCAGGGCCCTTACAAGTCGAAAACCAGGATGAGTTCATTCTGTAAGACTAGGACAGAGCCATTCCACCTGAAAACCCTATGTAGGCTGTCGTGAATGAAGATGTGGTGCAAGTGCTCTCCGTCACTCTTGAATGCCAGAAATTTGCCGACAGGCAGCTTGAAGATATCGTTATAGCCAGGAAGGTACAGGCCAACCATCAAACCTATAGAGATTAGGGAGGCTACATATGAATACAAGATGGTGGGCGACCGAATGAAATGGTAGCTTTGGGTAACGCCCATGCTACAGAGCAGCTTTTGTGCCTTCTACCATGACTACCCTCAAGCAGGTTACCCAGAAACTGTCGAATCATTGAGGCAAGTACGCGACAGATTTACCTGGAATGTCATATGCTGCAAGTTTTAAGACTGTGTGTCTAAATGCCTACCATATGCCACTGCTAAAGCAAATAGGAAAAAAACAAACAGCCTCGCACCCTCGAAGACCTACCGCACCGTGGCATATAGTCACCGTTGACCTTGTGTGGCCGTACCCCATCTCACATCGCCAGAAGTGATAGTTGCTGGTTGCCACAGATATCTTTTCCAGATGGGTAGAAGCATACTTCTGCCGAATGCCGAAGCCTCTGCCTACATTCGCAAGCTTGACGAAGAGCTTTTCCTTAAATGGGGATTCCCGAAAGCTATTCTAACCAACATTGGTGTCCTGTTTAAGGAAGAAAGTAGGCCACTGCCGCCTGCAGATGGGGCACTAAAACATGGACAACCCGAGGTTACCATTCTCGAGAGAACCCAACAGAACGCCAGAATCAAGAGACAAAGAAAAGGTCTGTGGGTTCGGATGCAACAGGATCACCAGAATTGAGATGCCTATATTCCAGAAATGCTGTTCACTCTTCGCTGCAGTTGCAACGACTTAACAGGGGTGACCAAACAAACCATCTCACGACCACGTGAATAGGAATGGAGGAAGAGGGAGGGTTAGAGTTAACAATGCTACCTGCAGAAGAAAGTGCCCAAACCCAACTCCAAGGCAGTCCAGGCCAACAAGAGTGGCTGTGTGTGTACACTCAGCCACCTGTTCAGCATAAAAGCCGCCCACTTTCATGCTGGCTTTTACCCTAAGTGGGAAGAGCTCCAAGATGTAATCAAGCAGATAGGTAACTCATTAAAGGTGTGGGATGAATGGGGGAAAATTACCAAAAAGAGCAACATTGACACTAAACCAGTCCCAGCCTTACCTAGCTTTCCCAGCTCGAACAACAAGAACACAACTCCGTTCACAGAACACAACTCAGTTCACAGAACACAACTCAGTTCACAGAACACAACTCAGTTCACAGAACACAACTCCGTTCACAGAACACAACTCCGTTCACAGAACACAACTCCGTTCACAGAACACAACTCCGTTCACAGAACACAACTCCGTTCACAGAACACAACTCCGTTCACAGAACACAACTCCGTTCACAGAACACAACTCCGTTCACAGAACACAACTCCGCTCACAGAACACAACTCCGTTCACA
>PNEQ01117163.1:0-42298 GCA_003012365.1 Medauroidea extradentata | reverse complement strand
CCATTAGCAGCATTACATAATACATTACATATGTTTACTTAGAAAAACTTAATGAAACCCACATATTTCAATCGGACACAAATACATTACGACGACAATTGGTGGTCGGGCACTACTCCAAGGCCTCCCAAGAGTAATAGGGGGGGATTACACACTACCCTATGATTCTAAGATTTACTATGACCGGCTTTTGGCTGCAGAGTGTTGGTATCAAATGTATTTTAAATGATCTTTTGACAAATTTACCCTGACTATGGTCTGGTGGTCTTACATTATGTTCGCGAGCCTACGAGGCTACAATAATGCAAGGAGAATAATAATAAAAACTGATAAAAATTACGCTCACTAGTTCATAGCAGTAAAATAATCCGAAGAACATTTTGATATAATTGTGCAAGAAATTGTGTTACAAAATGATAAAACATGTCTTCTTGACACTACAGTAAAAAAATTATGTTACGATTAATGTAATAATGCCTACTTAAAATGTATTCTTCAAATACACGTCCACAGCGATATATGCAGAATGCTTAGTATTGCTAGCTAAAATTACATGTCGCTAGAACATTATAGTTTGGGGAGACATGTATACTTCAGCAATAATAATTTTATTTTAAAGTGTCTACACATTATATACTGATATGTTTTTGAACAATTCTCTGTAAACATTTAGTTAATCTCTGCATTCTGTCAGTAATAAATATAGGTACAGCACGCTGCACAGTAGCACATAACTGACAAAGCCATAAAGCACTATATCCAACTTAGTTTCCTTACTGTCCACAGTTGTGCTGTGTACCTAGTTGCTCAGTTCAGCAGCCAGGTCATGTAGGGATGAAATGCAAAGGAGCTGGGTGTGCTAGGTAATGTTATTCTATTGACGTTTGACACTGACACATTTCACAGGAATTTACTTTGAGCATAAAAATTGTGATTGTTATTTCTACCTATTGTACATTTATTTCATTCTTAAGATTTACACATTTAATAACATACAGCAAAACCCTCTTAAGAAGTTTCCTGCTTAAAAGTATAATAATTTTTCACTTGTCTATATATGCACATTGTGGCGCTACCGACATCTTACAGTTCCTACTCCACGGGTGCGCTTGTTTACTCTCTTCGTCAACTAAACGGGTTCAGGGTTGCTCTCGGCTAGTCACGGCCTCAGTGGTAAAGACACAAGTTCTTACTCATCGCCGTGGGCACGAGAAGAGAAAAACGACATGACTACTCACTCAGGCGTGTGTACAGTACGGTGGTTACCACTAATAAATGAGCATATCACTATTAGGTTGCATGATGTTTATCCCAACTTCAGATTACACTCTACCAGCATGGTTACAAAACCCTGTACACTCGGTCGCGGTGGGCTCTTACCGTAAAATTTATACTGCAAGATTTAAGTTTATACAAATTACAACCAGTAACTAAATTGCAAAGCCCAATATCCCATACTTCTCAAACTGAATGTGCCCTGGCACCGATGCTACTACACTCGCATCCCGCCCACGTGCTTCCACGGGCGCTCTCCCACACACGTCCTCCCTCTACGACATCACAACAACTAAGAAAGAATAGCTAAGGTCCAGCGCCCTCGCTGGCCCATCCGGAAGTCGCCCATAGATAAGATGTCACTGTATGGCCACCTCAGACTCCCCTTCACCTACTGAGAGCACTTCTTATTTTACTGGTGCTGCTGTTATCCATTCCTATAGCTTAAACGGCAAATTACAAAAAAAATATATATATTACAATTTTTTGTTTCAAAACATTTCCCTCGAAATCATGTTATCTCAGTTCCTTTTATTTCCTTGCAGTGTTGGCGGTAGCAATTATATCAGTTCCTTGCGCTCAGCGCTTCTTAACATCTGCATTTCTAAGAACAAAGGGGATGTAAACAACAACATGAACAATCACATTTTCTTTAGCCTTGAGTGCTCTCACCTACCATACATAATGGTCAAATTAACTAGTAATTATTTATTTATACCGGTTAGGCCCACCGCTCGTAACTTAATTTATTTACTTTACAACAAATTTCAATGCTTAAATTTATATAGACCAATATTTCTGTCCTCTTCCCCTCCTTTATCTCCCACCGTGGTCTACACCTACATACAGGTGTCACACAACTTTATTTTAACATGGGTCCTTCGTTTGTTGCTTCCCTTGGTGATCTCGACGCACTACACTGCCCTTGGCATCACTCATCCTTTCTCTTATAGCTAGTGCTCACAAAGCATTCCAGGATCCCATTAGACCTATGCTGACGCCGGTAATCACGTACAGAAATATGTTTATGTTTAAGAGTTAAGTTTTAAATTATGTTACGTTTACGCCAGACTGAAAGCTACAACTTCGTATCACAAATAAATTTGGAAACAAATAGGGCAGGTAGGCGGAGTACCTTACAACATGTGTTATTTGACCCTTTTAAGATGGTTTCCTGGTTAATAAGTATTATTTTTGCATGTCCCAACACAAGCGTCTTAACAGGGTTTTACTGTATTTTACATTACTTTAGGATTTTGCATTGCTAATGATTAAAAAAATTTTGGGAGCAAGGAAGTGATAAATATTGTCAGGAGGTTGGGCGTAGTACAATAATTAAAGTAAATAATAATAATTTGAAGCTTGTCGTTGGACAGAAAGCTATATCAAACACGTCTTATCGCTTCGCTGGGCAGCCGCTGAATAATTTTACCCAATGACTCCCACCATAAATGTGTCGGAGGTTGGGCATAGAAAAATTAAGTAAAAATGAAATGTAAGACCTGAAATAGTAGCTTAGAAGCACGAAGTTAGAGGCAGATACATCAGTAATAAGATTGGGCCTTATTAAAATTAAGTAAAATAATAATTTAACATAGTATGTAGTAGTAAATGTGAAATAACCAAAGTGTTAAATTGATGTAAACTGGGGGATGTGTGTATATCTGAATACCAGCTATGCTAAGTTTACGAGATGGAAAGCAAATAAACATCACTAATAAATAAACAAGCAATTGACTCAACCATAATGATAAACAATATACACAAAATAAACTCTGTAATTATTAAAATAACTGTGGGGGAAATAAATACGTAGCTCTTTGTGCTTTAAGCCAAATAAAAACAAACACTTTAAAAGACAAGACTTCCACCTTGTAACCTAGAGACATAAATAACTAAAGTTTCGTAGAGAAAAACGAACTTACTGAAGTAAAGAAAGAGTTCTGCTTGGCTGATTAAGAGATGCGTGGCATGCGAGAGAGTACTGTGGATCGAACACAGTCTATAACGACCCATACGGGTCATGTCTCCTATCTTGTAGTGTGCTTAATGTATTCCTTGTTGACCTTGTCATACACGAACAACCATTATTAAGTAGCTTAATTAAGTTATGACCTTTACTATTAGGGGCTATCAATTAATGTTATGGGGACTACAGATTGAATACTTGAAATAAAAGAATGAATTTAAATGATTGAAGTTTATTACAAAAGAATAAAATGAAATTATACAAAAATAAATATTGCATTAATGGTATTAAAAAATAAGTGTGAAATTTGGAAAAGATTTTAAAGCGTGAATTTACAGATAGATGTTATCAATTGTGATGAACAATGGACAGGTATTACATTAAGAAAAGATATGGCAAAGTAAAGTGGTTTCTGTCATTATAATAAAACACTAGGACATTGTATTATTCTGAAACATTAAGTAAACTGTGATTGTATTGGCCAACAACAAATACACATGTAAATGTATCTATTGGCGCCAGTGGTATCTGTTTTATTTATGTTACTTGAGATGTTTTTTCACACTGTGTAAAATAGACATCTAGTGCTGCAGCGAGTGGTTGAGGAGTTACGGAAAGTAAATATGGCGGCGGTTTGATTCTGATTACAAGTTCGGCAGCAACATTTTGGTCCTCCGGGCCGGATGGTAACGGAAATTTAGTTATCGGGACGTGAATGTTTACGTTATATTGCAGAAAAATATTTTCTGTTTCAGTTAAAGTTATTTACATGGATTTACGTGAGTTTAAGTAACGTTCTACAGACGTCACAACACGCTCACGAACGGTTATACCTGACGTCTAAACGCGCTTGCTTTATTGGCAGGGTGATAAGTGTGACATGAAAACGATAGTGCTTGCATTATCGTATCATCACTGGTGACATTAATTATTCATTGTTAAAACTGTTTGGCCGTCTACAACATCCAAGTGAGATAATGGCGGCACAATATACAGAGCTGCAGCATGTTATCTTCAGTTTTTTGGTAAGTAAAGCAGACGAGGCATGGGAATTGTATGAAGCGTCATGCCAAGACGATTCGAAGATGGAAGATTTCTTAGTTACCTTCCAAGAGGTTATTGAGAAACGTGACGAGCTGGTGGCGTCTATGCTGCCTGCGCTGCCACTACCAATTTTTAATGGTAATCGGACTGAATGGAAGGGCTTTGCAGAATTATTTAATTCCATGGTGGGTAATGTTCCACATTTATCCAAAGTACAAAAAATGCATTATCTTTTGGGATGTCTGAAGGGGGAAGCTCGAGAGGTAGTCAGCAATGTGCCGGTAACAGAAACCAATTATGACGTCGTACGGAGTCTACTTGAAAAAAAGTTTTTAAGTATACGCATCACAGCAACCCTTCATGTTCATAAAATTTTACATTTACCTGCATTGGACGGTAGGAATGAGAGCGCACTTACAAGGTTTGTAGTGTGCTTAGAAGAACATTTGAATGCCTTGAAGGCACTAGACTTCCCAGTTGAAAAATGGGATTCTTTACTTTTGAATATTGTTTTGGAAAAACTGGATACACCATTAAAACAGGCAATGAGATGTCGCATGAGGACGACATTCCATCCTACCGCAGTCTACTGAAATTTCTGGACCGGAAGGCACGAGCAACGGAACAAGTCCAGTTGGCGACAGTAACGACCCCAAAGCCTAGTTATGGTCAGAAAATTACAAGCACTAGGTTTCCTGGTGTGAACAAGTGGCGCCCATTGAATTTGGATGGTCACCAAATTACAAAGACTACTCTCTTATCTGTTCGTGAAAGAGGTGAAAAACAGAAGTGTCCAGCTTGTGATGACTGCCATGTACTGGACAAATGTCAAACATTCCTAGAGAAATCTGTGGACGATAGATGGAATTGTGTGCAAGGACAGAGGCTGTGTTTTAAGTGTCTCCTAGGACAGCATATCGCTGCACTATGCAAATCCAAATTCCTATGCCAACTTTGCCATGGCTGCCACCACACACTCCTCCACATAACAGAATGACATAAGCTCAGGAACACTTCAGCAAGTTCAACTGAGGATGAATCTGGTGTCAAAGAAGACGAAACTGTTGTATTGTGTGCCTCAGAAGGCAATACTGACAGCATTCAGGACACTACGGTTGTGTTAAAAACAGCACTGATCCGAGTGAAAGACAATGCAGGGTACTACCGGGTGGTTAGGGTGTTGATGGATGATGCTTCCCAGACTTCTTTTATTACTGAAGCCTGCATGCAGAGGTTAGGTCTCAAGCGACATCATATAGATGTTTGTATAGCCGGTGTTGGCAACATTTCAGTGCAAGAAGCTAGAGGGGCAGTGGTTTGTGAAATAGGTTCACTTCGCGCATCAGATCTCCATATCACCAGCAAAGCTGTGATCCTGAAGACAATAACTAGAAACCTACCCTCATCTCAGATTGCCACCAAGGGTCTTGCACATCTTAAGGGTTTGCCACTAGCTGATCCTCAGTTTGCTACTCCGAGTGAAATAGACATGTTGCTGTCAGCAGAGGTAGTGGCAGAAGTAACAACTGGGTCCAAAGTCATCGGGAAGCCACATGCCTTCCATACAGAGTTTGGATGGGTGTTGTCTGGGACTGCACCAAGTGCACCAGCTACTCAGCAGCATTTGTCATCATTCCTAGTACGGACTGACATGTCCCTGGATATAGCTTTGCAAAAATTCTGGGAAGCTGATGAAATACCAAGAAAGTCGTTCATATCCAGCGAAGACCAGAAATGTGAACAGCATTTCCAGGATACCCATTCACGCGATGTTGACGGCAGGTATGTGTTGAAGCCACCCTTTACCACCTCAAATGTCACTCTTGGGAATTCGTACACCCATGCGCTAAAACGACTGCAGGGACTGGAGCGTAAGCTATGTCGATCACCAGAGTTGCTTCAACAATATAGGTATTTCATGGATGAGTATGAAGAATTAGGCCACATGTCGCGGATTGGGACACTAACAGTGGATGTCAATGGAAAGTCTGCCACAGTGCTTACGTCAAAATCACACAACCAGCCATCATACATATTTCCCCACCAAGCAGTCATTAAAGAGGATAGTGTGACGCCCAAAGTAAGAGTGGTGTTTGATGCGTCCTCAAAGACTGTGGATGGGCTGTCACTTAACAGTGTGCTGCTGTCAGGACCCAAGCTACAAAAGGAGGTTGCAGATATCTTGGTGAATTTTAGGACATCACTAATTGTTATAGCAGCTGATGTTTGCAAAATGTATCGCCAGGTTGTGATTGATCCCAGTGACCGGAAGTACCAGTGCATTTTGTGGCGAAACTCTCACCTCGACCCTGTGAGTGTATTTGAACTCAACACGGTAACCTATGGGCTGGCTTCTTCACCTTTCCAAGCACTTAGAACAATGTAGCAGTTGGCTGCAGACGAAGGTTGGGGCAGATACGGTTGCAGAGGCGCTTTAACTGAAGACTCAGCTGGTGGCTCTGCTAGAAGCAGGAGGGTTCCAACTGCACAAATGGTGCTCTAATCATCAGCGTGTAATTAAGAATTTAGACTAGGGTAAATCTTTGTTAAATTTTGACAGTACTGGTTCAGTGAAGGTATTGGAAGTTCACTGCGATCCAATGCATGATCAGTTCTGCTACAAAGTAAAGGTACCAACTGTACCAAATACCAAACGTGGCATCCTGTCACTAATAGCGCGGTTATGTGATCCATGTGGGTGGCTATCTCCAGTGGTGTCTGCAAGTAAGATATTACTTCAAGTGCTGTGCCCCATGGGCCTCGGTTGGGATGAGGAGATAGGAGAGGATATGTTGAGTGATTGGAACACGTTTAAGGCAGCATTACCTCTTCTGTCGCAGGTAAGGCTGACTAGGTTTGTTCTAGTGCGGGGATATGAGGTTCAGTTACATGGATTTTGTGATGCAAGTGAAAAAGCCTATGCAGCAGTCTTGTATGCTCAGTGTGTGACGGAGACAGGAGAAATCGCTGTGCATCTGCTGATTACAAAGTCAAAGGTAGCTCCGTTGAAAACCATGTCAATTCCCAAACATGAACCCTATGCAGCTCACTTATTGAGCAAACTGTGGCAACATGTCTTGGAGATTTTCCGCACCAAGGTCAAGGATCCACTGCTTTACGCTTGGACGGATTCAATTGTGGTGCTAACTTGGTTCAGGATGTTCCCTCATAGGTTACAAACATTTGTAGCTAACAGAGTTGCAGAGATTCAGTCAGCATTACCTCCAAGTGTTTGGAATCAAGTCCCTTCAGAAAGTAACCCGGCAGACATCGCATCACGCGGATGTTTGCCTGACCACCTGCTGGACCAATCCAACTGGTTTTCCGGTCCTGACTGGTTGATGCACTAAGTAGAAAACTGGCCATCATAGGACACACTGAGCCCTGAAAGTGTGCCGGAGCTGAAGCTTTCAGTTGCAGTGTTGGTTGCTCAGCAGGAAACACGTAATTCAGAAGACCCACTTGGCCTCCTTCAGAAGTTCTCATCCCTCCAAAAGCTTCAGTGTGTTGTAGCTTGGATTCTTCGAGCAAAGACAGCATTTCAGCGAAAGACACCCACACGTGAGATGTTTGTGACAGCAGAAGAACGGAGAAATGCAATAGCTATGTTGGTTACTGCAGTTCAGCAACACTTCTTCAAAGAAGACATTACATAATGCTATAAAAAGGGATGACATGTGCAGCAAACACATTCAGGCGCTAGCACCATTTATTGATTTGCATGGAGTTGTCGGGATGGGCGGTAGGCTGCATAATGCCTCCATACCTGAGAATGCAAAACATCCAATACTTTAACCACATCAGAGTAAGTTCTCAGAACTAATAATCCTCCACTATCACATTTGTCATCTACATGTTGGACCACAGACAACATTGTTTCTAACTCGCAGATATTACTGGATTATTTCTGCACGATCCCTTATTCGTAACTTGATACACAAATGTGTTCAATGTTTTAGAGTCAAACCCCGGGAAATGTATACATACTATGATGTCAACACTGCCATCTGTTAGACTGAGTCAGGTACGAGCCTTCCGCTCGGTCGGAATTGATTTTGGAGGTCCTTTCCGAGCCATGCCAGTTACTACTCGCAAGAGGACTGCATTGAATGTGTATATGTGTGTGTGTTTGTTTGCATGTCCACCAAGGCAGTACACATTGAAATGGTGACAGACCTTTCAGCAGCAGCATTTCTTTCAGCTCTGAAAAGATTTGTTTCACTCAGAGGTGTGCCATCAGATATCTACTCTGACAATGGCAGTAATATGGTAGGAGCAAGAAACTACTTAAAGGAGGTCTACCAAGAATTGTTCAATGGTGACAGCAAGCAGCGTATCACAGATAGTGCTGCCAAGCAGGGGATCAAGTGGCACTTTTAATCCTCCAGCCAGTCCTCACTTTGGGGGTATCTGGGAAGCCGCCATCAAGAGTATCAAGCAGCACATGAAGAGAGTTATTGGTGGCCACTTATTGACATTTGAAGAGATGGCGACATTGTTGGCTCAGATATCTGCTGTTCTCAACTCAAGACCTATCTGCCCTTTGTCATCAAGTCCTGATGAGTTTGATGTGCTAACCCCTGGTCACTTCATCATTGGTGAACCCATGGTGGCTATTCCAGACCCAGACCTACTGGAATTGCCTGTCAATCGTCTTGATAGGTGGCAATTGGTAGCACAACTACAGCAGAGGATTTGGAGAAGATGGAGTGTTGAATATCTCCACACTCTTCATCAGAGAACAAAATGGACCACGTCGACTCCAAATATTGATGTAGATTAGTTAGTTCTCGTGAAGGAGTCAACTCTGCCTCCATTAAAGTGGAGAACAGCCAGGGTTTCAGCGGTACATCCTGGCCCGGATGGAGTAGTAAGGGTTGTGTCACTTCGCTCACCTCAAGGGCCTCTTACTCGACCTGTCACCAAGATCTGCCCATTACCAGTTGAATAGTGTATTTCAGAGAATAGCAGTGATAAGAACGCATTGTGTTGTGTGAAAAGCTGTACTTTTATTTAAGATTATTTTGTAAAATGAAAATACTAATTTTCGGTGGGCGGAATGTTGGCGCCAGTGATATCTGTTTATTTATGTTACTTGAGACGTTTTTCCACACTGTGTAAAATAGACATCTAGCACTGCAGCGAGTGGTTGAGGAGTTACGGAAAATAAATATGGCGGCGGTTTGATTCTGACAAGTTCGGCGGCAACAGTATCCATGACTATTACAGCAAAAACCGAACACAAAAACTAGGGGAATTTATAATGAAGGTTAGTAAAAATAATAATAAAGACAAAGAATACTTATGGTTTTGTCTCCTCCATCTCAGCGCTGTTTGAAGTCTTCTTATTTCATGGTAAAAATTTGAATGTTAAATTACTACCAGAAAGAAACTTAATAATAAAAAAATTAACCATCAGTTGCACCTTCCAGAAACTTCCGTGATTTACCATCCTGCTGGAATGGTCAGCACTCATCATTCTTTCAGACTGGCGCAACATCTACTCTCTTTGTCCCACACTGGGTATCCACTCGCCAGCGATGTTTGACGTCACGGGCGGGGGGACTGTCCGAGAGTGGAACGACAGAAATGTGCTGTACTACACAACTCGTCGGTGCATCTGCCCTACTACAGCTGGTAATGTGGGACACAGGGGAGCGGGGGAGCGTTGACAAAAGCGTCCAGTGCCCCCGGAAGACTGCCGCACGCCGAAAGTTCCAGAAGGACCCACAGCGCACGACTGCCCGGCGACACTGACACATCTATCATCACACCCCTCACGTGCCTACAACCTAACACAAGGTCATCGTCCTGCACACTACCAGGACACTGCCCACAAAGGAATTTGCAAACGCTGCAGTGAAAACCACTCTGCAGGTTTCCAAGAACAGTGAACTAAAAAAAATTCAACCTTACTTGAGAGACTCGAACAGAATACTGCCGACTTCCACAATCCTAAATGTAAAGAAGTGACTTCCTGAAAACTGAATACTCTTTAAATTATAATCCAAAATAACTTTCCTACCAATATTGAGTATGGATGAGAAGGAAGGGAAAAAAAAATAAATGCCCGAAATTTACTGTTGTGACAATATACAGTGGTACTATACTTCATTAACACAAACCCGAAGGGGTATAATTTTATGCAGTTTGTAATAATGTCGTTTGTATTAAAAGGTGTCTACAAAACTCAAAAAGGCCTGTAAATATTTTTAGAAAATCTTTAGTTTCAAAATACAAACTTTCTCACTACATACTACCATGATTTCTTTAATCAACTGAATTTGATAGTACATATATTTTTTTATGAATAAGGGAACTGTTTACTGGACATTAAAGATAATATTTAAGTTCTCATGTCATACCAAGGGGAATTAAAGGCACTTTCTATTAACAAGAACTTTGTGTTAACAAGGTTTGTATTAATAATGTTCCAATGTAGTCTTATACAGAGTATCATTTTATTCATTTAAAAACTTAATTTTTTTCAATCCAGTGACAGTTTTATACAAACTTTGTCAAAATATGCACTTTAGACAAAATATTTATAAACTTTTTATAGTAATGGTCGAAATTGGTTGTTTCGATCTAACGACGTTAGTGATCTAATGACGCAATTCTCAGGAACCGTGGACTGTAATTAGATTGATGTTCTATTGTACAGTATTTTGTAGTTTGAATACTGTTATTCATAAGAGTACATTTTGCCTTCACTTGTATAAAACTGATTCATTGGGTGGGCTGTTATTTGCAAAACATAGTAAAAAAAAAAATTGTGTTTTATGTACATATTAGTTTGAATGTATAGTATTGTAATCCATAATCAACCACTGTTTGTGTAAATAAGCTAACTGGGCCGGTTAGTGTTGAAATTTAATTTACGGTAGTATGTACAAATAAAGAGAGTCGTGTAATAATTTAATAACTGGTTCTTGCTATCACTAACAGTTTATGAAAGGAGCTAAGCTCCAGGAAAATTGAGTTTTGTAGTATGAGCTAGCTTCTTTCTTCCAAAGAAACTTCAGCTGGAGATTATTTAGCTCCTTTTATTTTAGAACAACTTGAGTTGAGCTGAGCTGAGATCCAATTTCAAAGTAGTTTCACTAGTGCTGCTGTAGAAAGGTGGTCGTAGTAAAATAAATTTTTAAAATTGAGTTTTATTTAATTTTTCATTCTGAAGAGTTGGCAGCTACAATATTGGAAAATCGTTTTTGCTGCAAGATCAATAACAATCAACAGTAAAACCCTGTTAAGAAGTTTTTCAAGGGAGAAGCAGAAAAAAACTTCTTATGACGGAAAACTTTTAATTGGGAAATACAAAAAATTTATAAGGGTTTAAACGTTCAGTTGAGAATTGTGTGCTAGGTTACGTAACACTCAAGGACATTCAAATTTTAGTGTAAGTTATAGTTTTTTTATGTTCTTAACACAAGATATTTTATGGTAAAAATTGGTTTTTGACCTAAGGTTACTACAAAATAATTCAGTTAGCGTAAGTTATACTAACATAATGGTTTTCTCTAATGTCTTGTAAAAATTTATCATTATAGATGGCACAATATCAGAAGAACACTTTTCATTTCTAAGATTACAGTTATTAACATACATCATTACATCATCATGTTAATAAAAGATACTGTAGTATAAAAATATCAGTATGTCTACTGTTTCTTTAAATACAGTTATCAAGGGTCATTTGTTTCACAAACTTGTCAGACTGGGCCGTAATGTAATTTTCAACACTCCATAAACTTTTCCATACATCAACTGGCACATTATCTGTCATGTCAACAAAATGTTTGACGTGTTGCATGTACCCAAAGGCTTCTATGTATATTGGAGGTTTCTTGGGAACAGTATCCTCTTCTTCCACTTCACTCTTCTCATCTTCCTTTTCTTGTGTCTTATGTTGATTGCACAAATCACTGATTGATTGTGGCTCGCACGGAAGCAGTACATCTGTTGTAACATAGTCCTTGTATGTGTCGGTAAAGTTGAGCTTTTGTTGCAAAAAATTGCCAAGATTCTGTGCACACACTGGTGTTTACTGAACCTTCAAGGTCATCCACTGTAGACTTATCAGTCACCAAACCCTGCTTTTCTGAAACAATTTGCAATGGACCTTGAATCAACTGCTTCCCAAGATGCACAAATGAAATGAATTGCTTCAAGAAAAAATTTTGTGTTCTTGGGTGTTTACATTCTTCATCCTGGTTATTATCCTACATACAAGGTGTTTGCGGAAATATGTCTTTAGGTTGTTGATAATGCTCTGATCCATGGGTTGCAACTTTGAAGTTTAGTTGGCAGGGAAAAAATTATTTTCACATTTCAAAGATTTCGTATTTCCGTGGCGTGAGCTGGGCGCTGATCGAGAAACAACATTAATTTGCTGTTTCTGCAGCCCATTTTTGCATCCAGAAATCTAACTTATTCTTCAAATAAGTCTCCTGTCACCCATACAACTTGATATTTTTTATCTACAAGGTAATGTCTTAACATTATTGAAACATCAAGGGTGTTTGACTAGCTAATAACTAGGAGTGGCAACTTCTCTGTTCCAGTCATATTAGCACCTACTAAGACCAGTAAGCCTTTCTTTACTCTGCTTACCACCGTGGCAGATGTCTCTTTTTCACAGCATAAGTTTTATTTGGTAACATATTTTTAAATAATCCACATTCATCAATATTAAAAATATCTCTTTGTCATAACATGAAACAATAGAGGGCAGTATTGTTGGTACCCAACTGTCCATTCTCACATCAGGTACACTTCTTGACTCCCGCTTAGTGTCTTGTACACCAAACCAGCTCGTTTCCGGAACTTGTAGATCCAATAATTTGAGGCATGGAATGAGATTTTGAGATTGTGAGCAATTTTTCTGCTTTTTCCTTCAGAATTGGCCCACTCACAGGAATTCCCAAAGCCAGCTGTTCCTTGAACCAATGCATTAAAACATTTTCAACTTTTTCGTACAGTCCAGTTTTCAGGGTTTTTCACTTAGAAGAGACGTTGGCGCTATTTTTCAAGATCTTGTCGCAATTGGGTGTTATGGCTATTCAGTGAGGAAGTTGGCATACAGAGACATTTAGCAATTGCTACACAAGATACTTGTGGATGGCTATCAACTTCATGAATAATCTATATTTTATTTTCTATGGACAGTACTTTACGTTTTATAGACCCGGGCTCTATAATTAAATGGCTACGAACAGATACATCATTAAAACGTCATAAATAGCCATGATAAACTCAAAATATAGCAGCGCAACAAAAACTTGTTTCATATACTGTACCAAGTATTTTTGCAACGTTATGAAAATGTAGACGAGACAAAGATTGGCATTGATGCTGCAGCACTGGAACGAGCATATATGACCACGCAGCTTACAAGGATCACTATGGCTCCGCAATGAGCTTCGCTGGCAACCAAAACAAGCACTACGGCCCGCAACGAACATCGCCGGTCACGCAACATGCTGCGGCCACACAATGAGAATTGCCGGCCACCACAAGCGCTACGGCCCGCAATAAGTTTAGCTTACCTTCCAGCCACATGTCACGCAACAGCTGTGCCGCGAAGCCGAAACAAGTTAACTACTTGAACCTAGCTTTTTATACATGTGAATTTTAAATGTCTTATGCGGGAAATTAGTGTTAAATTTTAATATTTTAAGCAGTATAGAAATGTACATAAGTAAATTGTGATGTTCAAAGGAACGTAAAAAGTTAACTTCTTATGCAGGATAACTACTTATGCGGGAACTTTTTATCCGGGATTTACTAAATTTTTTATTAAAATTACTAAAAAATTTTTTTGAAGTGAGTTTTTTGATTTAAGTTTGTCAGTGGTGTATAATACACTTTTTTAAAAATAAAATTTTGAATGAATTTTAGGGGAGGAAGTAAATAAATTTTTAAAGTAAGTTGCAATAGTATATATGTATTATGTGTGCAGTGTTCCATGTTTGTTTTGTTGAAATTGTACTCTTTCATGGTATGTATAATTAACTGTGTCTTCTGTTTTTATCAGTACCAAAACAGAAATGTGGCAATAAGGTGATGTTCAGTTTTATTTACTTCTTTCACTGTTGGATTTAAATTGAATATAATTTTGCAGCATGTGTAAAATTATAACCCAACTTCTGTTTTTATAAATTCTATGTTAAGTGCCAGACATGAGGAAATAACTCGAGAAATAAGCTATCGACTTTGTTACTTGCCATGTAGTGTCAATGGTATGGAGTGTAAATTTTGTGTTTGCCTTTGTTGATTTATTGGATTTTGCAATGAAATGCCATCAATCCACGCTATGTACTGTACCACGGTCATAGAAGAACAGGTCTGGACACTCGCCTGGATATTTGACCCCCTTGTTGTTTGGCTGTAGTTCACCAAGTTACCGAGAATATTGTGTTTTATTGGCGCTGATGTTACGGCGGTCGGACTAAACTCCGCCCACTTCCTTTCCACTAAGATAAACAATTTATCAAAATGTATTTTTTTACCAATTTATGGAATACTTCCTTCACTCACAATTTTAAATGATGGCTCCAGCAATCTTTATTTACTTTATAAATTTAAGAATGAAAAAAAGTGGGCGGAGTTTGAGTCCGATCGCCCGGATTACAGCGCCAAAAAGTACGACATTCTCGGTAACTTGACTAACTACAGCCAAACAACAAGGGGGTCAAGCAAAATACATTGTTAGATAGGCGAGTGTCCAGACCTGTTCTTCTACGACCGTGGTACTGTACTGAAAAATACTAATCATCCTTTATTGACCTCGAAGATTGTGACAACACCTACTATAAACTTGCAAGCCATTCAATGAGTAAATACAAATCCTCTCATAATGTTGTGGTTAGGTTTTTATGATGATAATGTTAAGCAAAAACAACTTTAAAATACAGTAAAACTCTGGTAAGAAGTTTTTGACGGGATTGAGGATTTCAAACTTATTAAGAGGGAATAACTTCTTAAAAGGGTCAATTTATTATTGTACTAATGAAGACGATAGACATAATTCGAACATATTATGGGGGAAAACATTTTAAGTGGGAAAGTTCTTAACATAGTTTTACTGTATGTACTTTCCTTACTCATAAACATAAGTGTTGTCCAACAGCACCTAGTATTATTTTGTTCTTAATGTATGTACCTGTGGTATTTTTTTTCGTTTCAATATGCATGTTGTCGAATGAGAATAGCATTAACTTTTATGTGTATTTTCATATTTGCTACTACAGTATTTTTGTTGTTACATTAAGAGAGCAGAAGAAAATGATGCTTTATTGAATGTGATTGTGTACACATTTATCGTTCCGAGACATTTGTACTTACTAGTTGAACAGTAGTGCCTAACTTAAACTTTGATGGAAAAATTTCTGTATGTGGCTGTTTTCCAGAGAAATAAAAGGAACGTTAGGTAGAGTAATGTTGGAAGTAATGCTCATGATAGTGCAAGATAGATGGCACACGACAAGGGGACAGGAAATTAAATAAATAGAGCAAATGTATAAAGTTTCAAACAATGCTAAATTAATTAGTGTCAGACTTTTGAGTGAGTTAGAGTGCTTGGAACAATGTAACTGTGAAATTAATTCAAGTAAAGTGATGTTGTGAGCGACCATATATTGCTTAGAGACGTTTTTGTCTCCCTTCAGGATGAAAGCCATTCAGGTGACTTAGCAATAACAGCAGTCAGCACTAATACAGCTTTGAGGTAGCACTGTTTTCGCATAGCTGTAATCAGCCTCTAGCTTGTTGACAATGCTGTAAGAGGCCTTAGCAGAGAGATTTTCAGAGACATCACAAAACCTATTAAACTTCCTTGGAACTTTACTATTGTCCCCATTGCAACAAAATATGCAGGATAGTTCAGCCTAGTTGCTTGCTTGTGTTGTCACGTCAAGGTTAAAAGAGACAAATGTACCGGTAGCCATTTCTATTTCATTTCTAATGCATTTGCTGACTATGATTGATACACTAGAAATCAAATAATTTTGCATTAAATTTGATAATCCTCTAAACATCGAGGACATTTTAAGATGATTTTTTGGAATTAAATATCACTATCTCTTGAGGCTTATTAAATATAGTTCACTTAATTTTTTAAAATCAGGTTCTTTACTGTGGCCTCTGAAACAAAATTCGTACTTTGCTAGGTAACAAACTACTTCTATAAAAGTCTCAAGATTTCTCTGTTCTTTTGACAAGTTTGTTGGTTTGTTGACATGTTTCTTTTGTTCATGAAGCAAGCGGTTGGTTCTAATTTTGCCAAAGGTTTTTTAACAAGCGACTGCTTCCAAATGAGTGTCTGACGGACAATCTCTCTTTTAAACTTTGTGCAAATATCCATATTGCTGTAACCAGTCTTGCTCTGAAGTTGTTTTTTTTTTTTTTTTGCAAAAAGTGTATGTAGTCATCAGAAACATTTTCTAATGGGACAGTATGTTGATCACTCATTTCTAAATTACAAGTTAGAATTTAAATGTCTAACTAAAGATTTACTTGCAAATTTTGTGTTAAAGTTAGGGATTTGTCTGTCCACCACCAAGGTTTCTTTTGTTTCTTTTCAAAAGAGAGAGAATTAAAATGATTGTTCAAAACTTTGCAAATAGCATAGGGACTGTACATTTGGCTGGTATGGTTTTTGCATTTACATAGTTCCATCCTGGGCAGCATAAATTCAGAACTCTCAGCGTACTGTACTTATTACAGTTGGAGTTGTGCTGTCTAGCATTCAAAAGGAAATACAATATTTATAAATCTGACACAGTTTTTAATAAATAAGTACGTTGTACATTAAAATGTTTCCATGTTTGAATAAAATATAGTTTTATATTTTTTTGTCTCTGGCAACAACTCTCGTACGTAATTAAACTGCTAATCGATCCACTCACACATACCTATGGTCAGCTGCTGTGGTTAACAGTTTTAACTGATAATTTTTGAGTAGTCTTACAATTGTACACAATCCCTTACCGACCTTCGTGTTAACTATGACAACTGGGATTGAGGGCGAAGAGAAAATGTGACCTAAGGAAGGGAAACAAAAGCACAGTAAAACAAAAACATGAAACTTTGACCATTGCTGTCAGTAATGCTGTAAAAGGGGAGGCTGATACAATGGTTTGTGGGCGTTGGAGTGACAAGACACGAAGGCCGTGAGGAGTGGAATGGCAGCATGATCTTGCCTTGGAAGCTTCAAAGGAAGTGGTTATTTGTCAAACTGGAGCAGAGATAGCTAAAGCTGGCCTTGTCGTGGGCAGTTGGCGTTGTGGTTTGCCACAGGATTGATGCATTTGACTTGTTGTGATAATGCCGCAAAGGTTGCAATATTAAATGAAATCTTGTACAATGTATGCAGTGCTTGTAGTGTGGTGGAATACCAGCTACATCTGTTGCCTTTCAATTGCTATTTTTTAGACAAAATAAAAGAAAATTAATAATGTATCATTGGACATGCTGTTTTAACATATTCTGAAGATAAGTAAAGATTATAAATACTGTACAATTTAGCCGTGTGATAAAAAGTGATAATAATTTTTTGGGGATAATGTACAGTGTATTTTTATGGCTATTGACTTCAGTAATTAGAGTTCTTGTGTGTATAGTGTAAAACTAATTACACATAAAAGAAAGGAAGAAAATAAGTCATACTTAAAAATTTTGTTTTCGCTTATTTTGTGTTTTGTCTTCATGCCTTGCATACATACTAGTATATATCAGTAATTACAGCATTAAGAATGGTTTATGGTTGGCCTGAAAGAAATCTTTAACAAGCTCTTAATTTGTTTTCTTGGCAGGTATTGCATAGTGATCCACTGCAACCGCGCATAGAGATCAAAGCGTATGCTGGCCCAATGGACCGAGATCAGGCGGCAGTTTTCCGTAAGAAGTGGAAAACTCCTCCGCGCGTACTATCCATGAATGGAGCTCAGAATGCAAGTTTCGACAGGTGTAATGGGAGTCCAGTTACTCATAACTACCGTCTCCTTGACACTGAGAAGGGCCTGGAAAGAGTTGGGAGGTACGTGACATAGCTCGGTACAGTCAAGTTGCCCTTCAAACTGCAGACTGGAAGTTTGAGCTAAGTCTTTTCATTGTTGTTTCTGTTTGAGGACAAGAGATGTTATTTGGGTGAAGTTGGTCTCTAATGCCCCTGACAGCTGTGTGCAACGCATGCTACAGTGTGAATATTCTAGGTCTTTATGAGTCAACCTTATAAATTGTAAGTGTTTGACTATTATTTCTGCTAAAAAACTTATTTTATTGAGTTAGTAAGTAAGTAATGGATACACAAATAATGCAAGGAAAAAAGAATTGTGACCTGTTTTTGCTTGCATACTCTTTGCGCAACGTATTTTTGAAGACTTTTCAAACTACTCCGTACTTCTACATGTGCATTCAGGTCAGTGTCTAGCAAATCTTTAAAGATTTGTAGATAATTTAAGCAGGCTTCCTTAGAGAACTTAGGTCTTGGTGCTTCTTCCTCACTTTCCAAAACTAAAACGATAAATAGTCATAAGCCAAAAAATTCCATGCAAATGTCGTAAATAATAAATCTAGTCAGTTCCAGATGCAATCCTAAGCTGAAATCCAAAATTCAAAGCCAAAAGTCGTAATTAAAAAAGCACTATCGTGAGACGTATCCAAAAGCCAAACACCGTACGAACTCTGAATGTCAACTGAAGTAGCATTACAGCTACGAGAGAAAAATCAGTAATCTGGGGGACCCTGGGACTGGGTGAGAAACTGCACAATAAAGAGAACATACCCATTTGTCGTCTTACATTTTTCGGGACTTCCCACACAGACATTCCTACAGTTGGCAACACTAGTTGAAATCACGGTAGTGGTGAAAATATTGGATACAAGAGAGTGGCAAGACATGAAACTTGCCTTTTCATTGGTTGACATTGTTACACATGGGCAAAGGGTTTAGAAGTGAGACATGAGCTACTATTGGCCATTACCATTACCATGCGCACTTCAGGGGGCTAACTGTGTAGCTCAGATAATGGCACGTGGAGGAGTGTGAGAGGGAAGTACAGAGAGGAGGGCGCGTGGAGGAATTTGAGAGAAGAGTGCAGGGAGGTGGGAGCGTGGAGAAGTTAGGGGGAGGAGGAGGACATACTGCAGCGTTAGTCATCACGTTTCACATGTCGGAGTTGTACTGGGACCTTACTCACGTGGCACACTCTTCAACTATATTCCAGCCAAAGTTTCTAACATTTTTTCACATTTTTTTTGTTCCACAGCTGCATATCACTAATTTATGATAACTGCAGTATGTTATTGTTTAATGTATGCAAAATTATTTTAAAATATGGTTTTACTGCTATCTATTGAACTTTCTTAGCTTTGGTAAATTTTTTAAATATTTTTATTTTCCAGGGTTTCTGGAAATTATGTAGTTTGATCGCTGTGACATATCACTGTCTCTTTCATGCCACAGATTTTATTTTAATTATTTTATTTGCCAGACACCCCGGCCTAATATGGTTTTACTGTAACATATTTTATTTTAACTGGAATTTAGTATGTTCTGCTTAAATCACCATTTTGTTTTGATAATGCACTTCATGCACCAAATTTATCAACCAGCCAAGTGTTTTACTCCACTAATACTTTCTCTTAGACAGGAAACAGTGTGTGTATTTAGTTTTTTTTTGTTTGTTTTGTTTTTCGAAAAGTTCTAAGAAAAGCTGTAGCTTGAATGGATGTGTAGTGCACAGACCTCTTCAAAATTTGAAGTTTATTTCTCCGTGACGTCTGCAAGTAACTTCTATACGCCACAGATAAGCATCCTGGAGCTTTATTTCTATGAGGGAAATATTTTTGTTCTATAACGAAGGCAGTAAGAAGTCGTTTAATGGTATGTAGAAAGCCTGTATTAATCATCATGGAGTCATCATGTATCACCGCTAGTCAAGCTGTCAACATCCCACTGCATCTTACAATATTCCATTAAGTCTGCTGGACTACATATCTTACACCCACCAATCGACCCATACTCACCACTGAACTTTTGCCGAAAATATTAATAATGAACACAATGTTTAAATGAATTTGATTACACGTTTAACTTGGCTGGTTATTTTTTTTATCCTAGTAATTATTGCTTATGTTTCAACTCTTATTTTTTTTCCAAACAAACATTGACTAATTATGTATTAAAAGCCATAGCAAATTATTTTGACATTGATTTTCATTTTTTTACGATGTGTTCAGGCACCCAATACTCTCATATATTAACCTATTTTATTTGTTGCTGGTGCCAGCAGACTTGTACTAGTATAGTATAATTTTACCTATACATGTATTTTGGAATTCACGCACACACACACACGTCGTGTACATGTTATCCACAGCATTGATTACGTACGTGTACCGGCGTTATTATCTTCGTGGTGCCTGTAAGAAAATAGAATGGGTATACACTCACATCGCCAATGTCATTAGATCCGTTGTCGTTAGATGGGGGGTTTACTGTAACTGAGTTACTATTAGGTATACGTATCTAAAATGCATCCTATATATCTCTAGAAATGCAATATGAGACAGAGAAATAAATAATGGTATACTGTAATAGAGAAAATAAATAATGGTATACTGTAATAGAGAAAATACTGTAATTGGTTTCAGAAAGTAGGGCAGATGTGCAGTATGTTGACATGCGTTACAGTTTACGTTTAGAGATGTAATTATTGCCACGTTTTCATGTCGGATTCAATTCGATCGAAACCACTTTCGGGATCGAGAATGGTCATGTAAACGGGATCCAAATCAATTTGAGTCTCAAGGTCGTTCCAGCTAAAATTGGGATTGAATCGGATTGAGTTCGATTTGAAATGTAAACATAGATCATACTGAAAGTGTATCGGGATGAAATTCACACACTCTGTTGGCATTTGTTTATATATAATAGTCCTAATAATGTCGCATGTACCGGTAAACAGAAATATTTGGACAATGGAAGAGGTGTTCACGCTTATTGAAATATTCAAGGAAAAAGAAATTCGTCGTCTGTCGATGGTAAACGGACTAAAAGTGCTGTTTCTCTTACAAGCGCCATTCGTTCTTGCTCCTTTTTTTGCATTAAATTAGCGAACATTAATTGCCAAACTACTACGACTATCAGTAATTTTTTCTTGTCCATTGTAGCGTGTAGATCATTTGTCTGATATTTTCTCCAACATAAACAGAAAACAATATGTGTTTACTGTTAATTTATGACATTACTACCAACTCACTTGCTGCAACGAAATATTTACCACCACACATTTCAACTAGCAGATCCAAATTAATTTCAGTTCGAATTTACATTTTGCATGTAAACGGGTATCGTCTCAATACTGATTCAATCCTCGATTCGATTTCAATCCCACATGGAAACGTAGTATATGATTGTGCTGAGTTGTTAATCGAAAAATGCCATATAGGATTAAAAGAGTCTCTAGTTGATATAACAACATGAATCGTGTTAAACATGTTACCGTGAACAATCTCAGTGACGGTTGAATTGATCAATCTTAACTTCTCTGCCAATGTTATGATGGGGCAAGTAGTAAAAACATAGATCAGCGCACTTACAGATTACAGTGTGATTTTTTTCAAATTCCAGAGAGAACTTGAACATAAAAGTGTGTTATAAAGTTCCGTCCATGGAAAGAGAGACTGTTATGTATAGGTTTGGTCAGGAACTAACTAAGTTCATACATATTTCAAGTTTTCTATAAGCTGTACATGTTGGGGCTGAGGTAATAATGCGTTACAAATGTTTGCGTACTAACATTAATTTGTTACATCAAACAGAATTTCTTTTTAAATCCATAGATTTTTGGCTGTGGTAGGTGTATTAAAATTTATTAGTATGTTCTTGCAATTGAAATATTTTGACCCGCCAATAAACGCACCCCTTTCAGGAAATGGTTTGCCCATCTTAAAATTACTGTCTGTCTATGCACCTGCCTTCATGATGGGGAGAAGAAGAATAGGAAATGTGAACAGCTTTCCCTGAACGTTTTAGTTTTTGTGACTTGTAGTTTTTGTGTGTTGTTTGCCTCTCAAGGGCTATTATTATGCAAGTTGTGTGGTTTAATGTCAGTGAAGAAGTGGGCAGAGTAATTCCTCTTCCCTCACAATCTCTTATATTAATAAGCATGGAAAGAGGCAAATAAGCCCTCTATTTTACAATGAAAGGCTGAGTATATGCATGTCAGTACATCATTGCAGAAGGTGATGGCTTCCCCAAGACTGACTGAAGTCATAGAATGCTATGCTTACTTCTTTCTGATTGGCTGGGCCATTCAGCCAATCATAGTTTACCTCCCACCTGAGTCTCATCAAGGTGATCTGGGTTTGATTCGCGGCGGGGTCAGTCCTCAAATTTTTGGATGTGGGAATCGTGCCAGATGATGCCGCTGGTTGGCTGGTTTTCTTGGGGATCTCCAGTTTCCTCCCGCCCCTTTATTCCGGTGTTGCACCTTACTCACATCATGTCACCCCTCACTAGCATCAAAGACTTAGCTGTTAAGTGCTAAACAAAATCACTTCACTTCACTATCAATGTGAGGACAGTAGCTGTAGTAAATGTTGAAACATTGTCATCGTCATAGGAGAGAGATGTTTGCAAACTTAAAATTTAATAGCTAGTAAATTTATATTGCTGGTAATTTTTTGCATGAATGTACACTGAAACATGCAAACCCTTTTTTTTTCACCCTGCAATTGTGGATGTGACTATAACCCTTTCAGAATGGTTACAGCATGTTTAGTGAAGATTATGCATGTTTAATTACCTAAGTTATTTAATGAAATTGACATTTATGCTGTTTTTCATTAGATTTCTACTAAGTTTATGTAGCAACGCGAACAACTGATTTTAATGACTTTTTTTTTTTTTTACATATTTTTTGTATATGGAACTAATGTTGACAGTGTACACAACCAAGACAGGTGATATTTTTTTTGCTGTGAACAGAATTTTAGTTGGAAAATATGTACAGTGTTGTAGCACTTTCAGTCCATGTGTTTTTGTGTATAATTTATCTTTGAGTCATGTGCAAGTACTGGTTCTTTCATGGTACTGTAATGTTATACGATGTAATGTTGTATAACATTTATTTTACTGTGTAATGATTCTGTTTTTACCTTTACAGAGTTTTGGCAGTTCAGCACAGCGTTGGTTGGAAAGAGTACTGGGGATTTCTCAAGACATTCACGAATCTTTCTTCTCACGATGGTCTTCAGCGTTTTGATGAATTTTTGCGACCTAGGTTTGAACAACTGGCGAAAGTAGAGAGTGAATCCAACAAGGATACTTGTGTGGACACTGTCAGTCCCATGTCTGATCTTTGTGATGCTTTTGGAGCGTGCAGTTTGTTAGATGAGGCACCTTCCAGGCATTTAAAAAACAGAAATTTGTTGCCGATATTGAAGAGGAATGATGACATGGATGATTGTAGTACTCTCGGTTCGACCGGCAGTCGGCTGTCGTATGTCGAGAAGTCAAGCCAGGTTTTCGCAAAGAGGATATACGATGGACTGGTGCACATGTCGGTGATTGGTCGTGTGCAAAACATGAAGGAACTCGTGTTGGACGTGTTAAGGCCGGAGATGGAGCATCTTCAGTCACTGGTCGGCAGCTACATGCTAGACGACAGGTTCAGCTCTTTCAACTTCCAGCGCATACACTCCAGGATCTCTATGATTGTAGCTGAGAAGCTGTGTAGCATGCTGGTAGATGACTTGGACTTCATCACGCTAGCTCTCAAGAGCATCCTGGCAAAGTCTGTGGATTCCAGCTCTTCTGGTGAAGAGGACGGCGGTGACTTTGATAGCAGTACAGCTCACAGGAAGCCAAGAGTTTTTGTAAAAAAACAGCAGGGACATGCAAATGTTCAGGTGAGGTGTATTTCCGAGTGCATCTTGAAAGCTTTGACGAAGCTGGCTGGTGAAAACGCTGTGAACGACGACGATGCTACGCCTCCTAAATATGATGATGCGTGGTCGTCTGCAGAAGACTGCTTGTGTTGTTGGGAAACCAGCAGTTTCTTGAGGAACTCTAGAAAATTGTCATCTCTGAAAAGGAATCAAGCAAAGAAATTTGCTGCTAATATCAGTAAAGGGAACATGATGGTAGAGGAAAAGCCTAAGAAAACAGACTCGGGTGAGCAGTTATAAAATCATGTTTTTGCATAAAACTGTAAGATTTTCACTTTGCAAATACAGTGATCTCTCAGTTTGTTTTCCAGTTTAACGATTCTTTCACTTTAACAACTGTATTTTTTTTGTCCCATCTAAAGTCCCAACATACTTTTATCATTCAGTTTAAAAACGCCTTCAATTTGAGAACGATTTTTTTCGGTCCCTTGAGAGCAGTTAAAATGAGAGATTACTTTACTTGTTTTGTAACTAGGATTGATGTTTTTGTGAAAAGATTTAATGTGCTTGACTATGTTGAGCTCCACTTAAATCAGAGGTTGTTTGTTTTATATCCTCCTCTCTCACTGATGCTACTGGATGCTGCTTGCAGCCAGGTTTCTCTCTGTGTTTGGCATGAGTGGTAGGGCATCCTGATATGGAATTGATTCCAATCCATTCAGAAGCTGTTCTGTGAAGAGAATGTGCAGGTTTCATCTGATCAGAGGCTATGGTATCTGACAACAGACATTTGCTTGCTGCCTTGTCATGTATCTCTGCATCATCAACATTTCAGCAGAGGACTCCCAGCTTTATTCTTATGAGTTGTTTCTTCCAATCACCAGGGTAGGATGATGTATACATTCTACTGGCACCTTTTTTTAGTGATGACAGCAGCCATATCATCAAACTGCCTTGTTTAAGGAAATGTGTACATGACTGAACTACAGTATTTCTATGGACATACACCATGGCATTGCGAGCTATTTTGTCACATTGCAGAAAAACCCCACAAGAATGAAAACCAATATTATCTGTTATCACCAAAATTTTTTTGGTTTTACGTGTTACATGTTTGTTGACAACAGCTAATATTGGCATCCTATTATTATTATTATTATTATTATTATTATTATTATTATTATTATTATTATTATTATTAAAACCTAACTTTCCGAAGGAAAATGTGGGCATATGAGATCACCTTCCTGTCTGTGTGTGTGTCCGTCCACCCATGTTTGTGTGTCCATGTGTATGTATGTCGCCCCAATAAAAACTTTTGAAGTAGTGGACCAAATTTCATCAAACTTTGTACACATATGTATTGTACTTAACAACCTGACTTGCCTTTTATATATTTTGTTTACGCCCTTTTCATATTTGAAAAATGAGAGCCATTTTAACATTTTTCTATCAAGCAAGATATTGTATTTACGTGCACATAGGCCCCCTATTTTTTCCAAAATTTAACTTTAAAAAAAAAAGGGGGGGGGGGAGGCCTATGTGCGCAATTTCGAAAAAATAAATTTTTTTCAGATAAAATTTGTCAACATTAGGTATGTTTTAATACTGTACTATTTCTATTTACGTTCTCTGTACGAAAGAAAAAAAATTAAGTTATGAAGTATTACCCAATCCAAAAAAAATTTATTTTGGAAAAATTTAAAAAAAAAATCCTAAATTTGCTACAGCATAATATGGTTCATTGTTTTACGGTAACTAATTTTATACAAACAAATTCAATAGGTAAGAAAAACGAATCACTTCTGTGTATCAAAAATGTAAACAATCAGTTGTTGAAGAGCACAGGTCGGACGGACCATAGGCCTCCAGACCGTGTGGTGTCGAGTTAGGCCGGCCGTCCCACGTTATCAAATGTAAACATGTCTGCATGGCTTCCGAGCGAATGAATTTGTTGAAACGCAAAAAAATGAGTCCAAAAACCAATGAAATGAACGATTAGTAGTGTAAACTGTAATATGATCTTCATTATGTCATACGAGAGTCCACATGAAGCAACAAAATCACGAACAAAGTACATGAGGTCTGCTAAGTGTGATACAACACTAAACACGCGAAGCAAAATAAAATTACCGGCCGTATCTGGCCTAAGTAGACCAAAATGTTTAATCACGACGAACTTGTTGACGTTGCTACGGTATCCTGTAACTTGTTTTTCGATTTGCACCAATCTCTAACACACGGCACTGTGATGTATTTATGGCGTATTGCACAGTTTCCTATTTCTTCTGCTTCCTTAATTTCTTTTAGCTTCTCACTCACTGTAAATGAACACAATCGTAATTTTGACATTTTGATTTCTCAAAGAACTATAAAAATACTAATGTTACCGAGTCACTACAAAAACACTTATCTGCTACGTGTATAGAACAATGCCGTCTAAACACGTGTGTACAGTAGTTATCGATCGTGCCTCCAGCTCAGCATTCCTCCGGCTACATGGCTGTGTGCATGTGTGCCTAGCCTACTGAGCTGTTGACAAGTTTCTGCACACGCCAGTTACCTACCCACGTAGCATGCGGACTTCAAATACTAATTATCCACGTAAGTCACACACCCCAATTTTTATAGTCAAAATTTTGGGGGGAAAAAGTTGCGTGGGGTACATGAGCGAATACGATACACAAAATAAACTCATATGACGGCGCACGGTACATGGTCGCCAGACATCAGCATTCTCATTTCTCGTGAAATACACATAGGGGGCCTATGTGCAATATTTTAGCTTTTCCAAATTTGAGTTTCAAAACTTGGGGGGGTGGGGGCAATGTCCACGTAAATATGGTATGTAAGGAACCGTATTTTATAATTTCATGAAACTTGGTACGCAGATACTAAATACAAAGAAACTTCATACAAAGCTGACTTGACTTTTGTGTATTTCGTTAATTCTGTGTTCATATTTTCTAAATGGTGGACATTTTAATATTTTTAGCATAGTACTTGTATCACATATTTAGGAAGTATTTTTCAATATTTCATCAAACTTGGAACGTATATACTGCAGCATACAAAGTTTGTTTGACTTTTGTGTATTTCATTCATTCTGTTTTTATAGTTTCATAATGGTTGCCATTATATGTTGTTAGTGTAATATGCCATATGTGTTGAAATGTTTTGAAGTATTTAATTCAACTTGTTACACATGTAGTACTACATTGCCTACAAAGCTGACTTTAATTTTCTGTATTTAGTTTGTCATGTGTTCATATTTTCATAATGGCGACAATTTTATATTTTTTACGTAATATGATATATTTGGGGAAACAGTTTTCCACAGTTCATTAATCTTGGCACTCATATTCCAGTTTGTTAGTTGACTGTACTTCTGTATACAGTAGAATCCCGTTATAGCGAACACGGAAATGGCGAGAACACTGTTATAGCGAAGTCTTTTTGAGGAACTGTAAAAAAAAAACAAAAAAATTCCATGTAAAATGTGAATTTTATGAGTAGAAACATATATGGTGAGTAGAAACATATATCGTGAGTCATGTGAAGCAGGCTTGCAGCAATGTACGTGACCTTGTGAAGTGAGCAAGTATTTGTTATCTTGACAGCCGGATGTATTACCTCCACCTCTCGCACCGCCACCATGTAACGTGAGTCTTGCTTCCCTCCCCAAACTCAAGCGGGCGTTGTTCTAAAAATAGAATTGTGCCCTATATTTCCCCCACCCCGTTTCAACCCAGTTGACGGTTGGCTACGTTTCCGTAGTTAATCATCGTACTTTCAACCGATTCACATACAGCTTGCTTTTCTGATTTTATTTATTGATTACGATTTTGGATTTTGATGTACGTACAGTCGAGCTCGCATCTACATCGGCTACTACAACGCAACTACGACAGTGTCCTCAATGCCCGCAAAAAATCTTCATTTAAAATAATTTTGAAGGAATAAAATGGAAAAAGTTAATATCCCGAGCAGGAAAGATTATTTAGAATACTGTATGTTCGTTAGAATTCAGCTATAATTAGAGGCCCGGAATTTTCGCAAATGCGAAGGAACGGCGATAAAATGCGAAAGTCTCCGAGAAAATTATAAATTCTCCGGGAGAGCGCCTAGATACTCGGAGATGTGGCGGAGATCCTGAGTATGGTTAACATGAAGAGGGTTGCTCGGATACCGCGCAAATGAGAGAGTTCAATAAGAATACATGTCTCTCTCCCTCCCTCAACGTGCTTGTACATAAAAATAACCACAAGCAGCATCACGTGACCGGAATTTTGGGGTGTGAGGGAAGAGGGATAGATAAAGAGATAAGAGAGGAAGGCTCCGATGCCAGACACGCTGTGCTCAGCTCAGATGACGACACTGCTATTTGGAACAAGAACTACGTGTTCTTACTGAATAACGGCGGACATATGCTGTTTCTTCACTAAGAATAATTGCAGCCGGCTGTGCTATACCTGAGTCACACACACACCACGCATACGGAAGAAATGCCTCTAGGAGATATCGCTGTCTCTTTCCCTCACACACGCACCCACACAACTACTCGTGCTTATCTCTGCTTAGCTTGCTACAGCTCATAGGTCATATTTTTACTCAGTAGACCTTCAGTTTTTGAGATAGGCAGCAAGGACGGCAGATGATGAGAGGACGTATTGGTGTTACAGTCTCCTGTGTCAGTTCATTTGCTGTTCTTGTTCACCTTCTTGCTCACACAGTCGGCCGTACGTGTTTTTATCTTTTAGTTCAGTGTCAATTTCAACATTTACGGTACACTCATTATAAATTATAATTTAACACACTAAATATCCCATAAACTTGGGCGAGAAGCAATAAATCCTTGCGGGGTGGCCGTTGTATTGTTAAAGTATCGTACACACTGTCAGGAAGAGGGTAGGAACAAGGGTAAGCCACCTTTTTTTTTTGTCTTGCAACGAGTTTGTTTGGACAGCTGAAGGGGAAGAAGAAAAATCAAAAGTAAAAAAAAAAATTACGGGTGGTGGACCGTGTGTGAAAACTAGCATGTCTAGCTTTAGCACTGCTTTTCAACGAACTTTCTGTCTAGATTTGGTAGCACTCGTGTAGGTCAGACATGTTTTCTGTCGGCACACTGCCAGAATAAAGTCACAAACTTGTAACCTTACTCAAAGTCAATGCGTGCACGTGCGCCCACTTCTGTTACTACTAATTGGCTTCGAACTTAACCTCGTGCTGCCGCTAAACACAGTTCACAACTAGTGCGCAAAAATAAAGCAACTACCAATGTTGGCGTCTCTTATTTTTGCTGGCAAATAACACTAGCATTACCTGCCCAACGGACAAGTGAACAATTACATTGATTTTTGTGTGTCTCGGGCATGCACACAAATTATTCAATGCATGCCACAGTGTGAAAGGGCACACAGAATTATCATCAGAGCATGCATGCTAAAATAAGTAAATAAATTGCTACACTCATCAAACTGATTACATTGGTCTGCAGCGGCTGCACAGGCGAGACACTGTTGAGGCGGTCCAGCGATTGATAGCCATACTTACATGACGCTGCGGAGATTTTGGCCCGTTTTGACTTAGCGAATAGTTGTACCCATAATTGTTGGGTATCATTGTAACCAGCGCGTACTTACCTGTTAAAATTAATCTATATTTCCTTGAAATAACGTACTACTTTGTAATTAATATTAAAGACCGTTTTAATGCAATTTTTGGGTTCAGGGGTTAGAATCGGCCAAATTCGGCTATAGCGAAGACACTGCTATAGCGAAATTCGAACCCAGAACCGTGACTTTTCGCTATAACAAGACTCTACTGTATTTCGTTCATCATTTGGTAATATTTTGTAATGTATGGCCATTTTTTATCTTTATGATAGAAAGATCCCTCAGATACTTTTTTCTCGTGTTAATAAAATTGGGTACGAGTATATTACTTACTAAGCTTCCTTTTTTTGTATATTTTCTCGGTCATACGTCTAAATTGATATTATCATTTAATATTCCTAGATGTACATTAAACATTTTTACCGTAGTGTTAATTTACGCACGCTTTGAAAAAAGTAGGCTTACCAGCTATGCTGGTAACATTTTTTTCTTTATGTAGGGTTTTTCTGCAACCCTGTAATATTCACTCACAGTAGTTCAGTTTATAATACAGTAGGCAGTAACCCATTACACGAACTGTTCATAGATCACGACTGTGATATGTTTCAATCAACCTACATCCAGGGTACTGCTATAGTGTTAGAAAAATGAACTTTGAAACACTGCCTGTAACTGGTACTATATGTACATGTTAACATTGGTTGAAGCGTAACCAGCAAAGTTGTAAATAGGTAAATAAGTTGTCAGTTGTTAGAGAGTGTAACGGTTAAATTTATGTTTCATATAAATTGTTAGAAAAATATGTTTAATATGCTCACTGCTGATTTTTTCTGCTCTTGCATTTCCTTAAGTCAGAATTTGTTGCAACAATGATCTATTGTTACCATATTATGAGTTCTAATACAATTCTAAACACTAAAGGTTACTAGAAGCTGAATCACTTGTGAGATTTAGCTGCATTGGTTGTAAATAGGTCATGACTTTATAGTTATCAGCAGTGAATGTGTTAATGCTCGAAATGTTACAGTCATACACCACTAGGCCAAACATTTTCTCTTGCTTGCAATCAAACCACATTTTTTCGAAATTCTGGAGCATACATGAAATGTTCTCCCATTTAGACACAACACTAGTAGATGACATTCACAATTATTTAGTTATTTTATTCATTTCAGGTAGTTATAAAACGGAAACCATGGTAGAATGAACTGAAAATGTCTTAAGACAGTCACAAGAAAGTACCTCGCCTTGTGTCATATCAGCAACATATTTTTGGCTTGCTTATACTTACAGTGTAAAGAAAAATACCGAGCAGCATTTTGTTTCTTTTTGTTAACATTCCCAACCCTTCTTTACTCTACAAATGCCAGTATTATAGCAGTTGATTATAAAAGTGCTAGAGGAAGAAGACAATGTGGAGGCATGTTTTCCCAGCATCCTCTTCTCTTTTTTCCTATCTCTCATCCTCTCTATCTTCATCCATCATCTCTCTCTCTCTCTCTCTGTGTTTCTGTCCTGCCTCCCACCTCCTCCAGCAGTTGTTGGCTTTATAAGATCCACCATGTTTACTCTCTTCCCAACTTCCCTGTTCACCTAAACCTTCTACGCATTATGCCCCTCTTTTGCTTTCTCTCTCATGCCGTCATCTACAAAATGATCCGTACAGCTGGCCATTGAAACCCAGACATTCAATTCTCTGAATGCTTCTCTGATATTAGAAAGAGAATTTCAAGACAGTGAAATAATTGTGCTTACACTAAATGGGCATAGTTTGTTTCAACAAGTTAACTCTCTTGTAAAATTATTTCACTACTTTAGCTGAAAATATCTTAATAAAAATTAATTTCAAATGTTGATATGGTACCAATCCATAGTTCTAAAACTATAAAATTCAGTTTGCTCATCAATCCTATTCAGTTCAGGCCAACATGAACTGATTGAAATTAACTTTAATGTGCCTACACCACATCTTTAGTTAATTCAGTGCCTTGCTTTTTAAGTGTTGCTGCTAATGGTATTTTCCCGATATTTTTTAAAAATTTCTTTGTCAGAACTACAGATTAAATCAATGTGTAACATTCATTTTCTGTTTGAATTAAGCAAATAATATTTCAAGAAAACACAATAGTGTTACCACACACACATGCACACGCACACGATTGTTGCACACGAATGTTCGATTTTTTTCTTTTTTTTTTGTTTGTACAGTCTGACAGTAAATAGTGGTTATTGTCAATGAATTACTGTGGTAGAGACATGAATGCTTTTGTCAAAATTATTAGACAGATTGGTTAGGATTATGTAGTTGTAGTGACATTTATGTACTGTACCAGGGTTGTAGCGTCACACTATAAAAATTATTTTAAAACAAAAAATTTCGGAAAGGTAGTATTTCCTTCATATTTGGAGAGGTTAGTAATAATTACATTGAACATGACTAGATTCAGTTTCTTGGACGTACTCCATTGCAATGGAGTACGTCCAAGAAACTGAATCTAGTCATGAACTCCCATTGCGCAGTTCTTTCGAAGATCATACATTGAACATGTTTTGTTCTTCGGAGGCCAGGGTATGTGTCAGCCATGACCAATCCATTTTGCCGGATACTTTTGGTTAACTTAATGCCAAATAAAGTTACTGCAAAAGAATGTTCTCATTACAGACTATCGTGCCGGACTATGCTGTTGGTCAGAGGGTTTTCTGGGGGATCTCCCATTTCCCCTGCCCTTACATTCCGGCGGCCCTCCATACTCACTTCATGTCACCCCTCACTAGCGCTGAAGATCTCGATGTTAAGCACTGACCAAAATCTCTCACTCACTCATTACAGACTACCCGGATTCTTTTGAAAGCATGTAAACCCCATTCGATTGTTTGTAAAATGTTGCCTTGGTGTCCACTCATTGTTTGATACAGTACTTGTGGATCTCAGGTGGTAATTTGAAGTCAATCGCTTGCCTACTGATGTTCTGTTACTGTTACACTACTATTGCATGATTGCTTCACAAATACAGAAGTTGGCAGCAAATTAATTTTATGTAACTAAGAGATTAAATCGGGTTGTTCACTTATGAGGGGTCCGGGTATGGTAGATTTGGTTGTAAAAGAAACAAATTTAGATCCATCAACAAGTGTGGAATAGTGATTCGTAAGGTATCTCAAAATCATAGGTCATTCGCACACTTAAAACAGTTGGATATCATCTGTACCAACAGATGAATCCAATTTTTTTAAATGTGACTGGGTGTTTAGTCTGCATGATTACCATTCATAAAATATAGAAAACCCACTCTTGACATTAAATCCAATTTCTGAAAACATTTAAGTGATAATCTGTTGTGTGGCATTATGAAC
This sequence comes from Medauroidea extradentata, assembly GCA_003012365.1. Classification (NCBI taxonomy): domain Eukaryota; kingdom Metazoa; phylum Arthropoda; class Insecta; order Phasmatodea; family Phasmatidae; genus Medauroidea; species Medauroidea extradentata. Next base: position 9,145 of record PNEQ01117163.1, on the reverse strand, counting down.
TGCAAGATAATTGGGTTATTCCAACTGCCATATTGCTTGAATGATACATTGTATTTGCACTTTTTAACAAACAATCTGCCTGACCTGCTGGAAGGAATTGATTATGAGACACGCACAAACATGCTGATTCTAAATGATGGATGGTACACCATGTCATTATGCCTTGTGCTTATGTACTTTTCTAAGCTGAAGGTACCTGGAAAAACGGATTGGTCGTGGTGGACCCGTACCCTTTTTATGAGTTCCCTGACGTGAAACCTGTAGATTTATTTGTGTGGGGAAGTTGCAAAAATGAAGTCTATTCCACAGAATGTTAACAGTTTAACCAAACTGACAAGAAAACTGCAAGATGCTCAAGAAACCATAAAAAAAAAAATATGTCGTTTTCAAGATTTGCAAGGGAACTTCTGTCCAGTGGTGCTGCATTTGCATTGACACAGGGGGTCATCATTCTTAAAATTTTATGTAATTTGTTTTAATTAACACATATTTTGTCAGTTTTAAGGTGTTTTTCTCACTTTTCTTATAACTAAAGAAATTAAAATTTTGCACGTAATACACTTTAATTCTAAGTTTTATGAAAAACCCATTCAATGGAAATTATTAAATTTTCATGCTACAAAGCCAGTTAAGACGAGACAGTTTTCAAAGTTTGTACTAAACACGTTCAATGTAAATTTTTATAAACTTTTTCAAATGTAAAAGAAAATTATCTTTCCAACAATTTTTGTTTTAAAATAATTTTATTTCATGATGTTACTACAGTGGTACGTTAAGATCACTACACAAGTCTGACCGGTTTGTCTACGAGTTTTGACTCAAAAATTCAAGTTTCTATCAAAGTTATTCATGTTGGTTACCACTATTTCCTGTTGGACTATGAGAATATTTCTCAAAAAGCGGGAAATAGTTTGTATCTCCTGAACTATCAACGATCGGACTGCATACATACGATTGTTTCTGATAGCTCGTGAGGTCATGTACCTTTTTGCTTTGGCTTGACACAAGCGGTACTTCTTGGGACGTCGTGTGAATTAGAGTAGACTAAGACTAATAAACGCAATAAGCAAGTTTTAAGATTTTTAGTATTGGTAAATTGTTACATTTGATACTTAAGAAAAGTAGTTTCTTATTCAAATGCTATTCAATTATGTAAATGAAGAATTTTAATCATTACAAAAGAAATGGCCACAAAAATGTTATGGGTACAAAGACAACCCTATCTTAAGGTAATTTTGTATTTTTTCAGTTTTACGTAATAGTTTGTGTGTTTTTATTCTCTTCTTGACTTATTTACTAGAGTGGCAGTTTCCTGCATAGTGAGCAATATATGTTATCTGTTAGCAGAGATTTGAACTGTAGCATTAACAGAGATGGTTTGTGGCAGATGGTAAGATTCAAATAATGGGTCATTAATGTTTCTGCATGTGTGCACTAACTGAAATGGTGAATTTTATCAGAGCTATATCTATTGTATGACATTAATAATCAATTGTAAGTTAATTTTATTTGCCACTATTTGTTAATTGAGAATTATTGTGTTTTAAGTAAGTAAGCAGGTGACTTGTTTTTGGTAGTTTCTGCTATTTTACTGAGTGAGGTTAACTACTGTACCTACTTTAAATGTCAAACTTTGTGAATTGCGGTAATAAGCACTGATTTTTTGTATAAGGTAGATTTAAAAATTGCTTACTTTACCTTGAACAGCTTATAGTCTAGAAATTCATGTGACAGTGTTAATTATTGCTTATGGCCAGTGGTGAAGCATGAATGTGCTCCAAAGGAAGCACTACTTAGTAGTAACTATACATAACTCTTTAGTTGTCTACAGAATCTATTTGTGGGGTAAGTGCAGGTAAATCTCCAGCTAATAGCCTGCATGTGTAAAGGAATCAAATCTCTAATAACACAACTTCAGTAATAGATATATATTCTTATTGGTTGTTTCATGCAGCATCGAGGCATGTCGGTGCCATGTGCTCATGGTGTTTACTCGAGTCTATACTGCTTACCTTGAATCGGGGTAACTTTTCGCTATTGCCTATGGTATATAAAATCACAGTGGGAGAAAGGTATACACTAGCAGGACTGCCAACTTTATTAAGAAAAAATTAACCTGTACAAACATGGATTAAACTGGTGACTACAGAAGCCAAATACTTACTCTTGAGTGTTTGCTGGTTGTGTGTGGTAATGAGTGGTGGTACAGATTTGAGCTCTCTTATTGTGCTGAAAAGTATGTTTACATCTTCCATTGAGATTTTTTTTCCCCTCCCAATCTTCTACATTGTACTATGAATGTGTGTGTTGTTGTTGTCTGTAGTATGATGTTTTGTAATGTGCAGATGAAGAGGAAGACAGTTTTGTCACACCTCCAGCTTCCCCAGAACCCGCTCGCAAGTTGTCACAGTCAGAGTCTGAGGAGGAAGTGGTGCTGGCAGAAGAGGGCCCGGAAGTATTCATTGAAGGGTACATATGTAGCAGCTTTGTCATTATCACTAGTAATACAGTATCTGGGTAATGTGAGTTGACATTGGAATATTATAATGGAATACCACCTTTTTTTTTGTCGCAGGAGTAAAATAAGCAGGTTGGACATACTTGTTCTACAAGCCATTGAAGATTGTGAATTGGTCAACCCGGTGGACTTCCCATATGTGTATCGCTGGCGTCACAGTGTGTTGCTTCATCCTCCAGAAGAGCGAGCACAGTACGTACATTGTGGTACTGTTTAGACGTAGTAGCACATCCTGGTAGCGTGGTGCTAGGCACAGCAGTGTTGTAGTACTGTAGAGGTCAGTACTGTAGTTTAAGTGTGCTGTGTTTTCAAGCATTGATGCTAGATTTTTATCATGATGTCTGGATGATTTAGTAGTCTTCAAGCCAACACCATATTAACACTGTTGTTGAAGATATGACAAGGACATGTTTAAACTGGAAAATTGTTGTTGACTAAGGACCATTCTTTTGTAATCCAAGCACAATTCACACATGGTAACTGGTTTAAAAAATAGACTAAATTAACAAACATTATGACAGAACTTGCGAAGTGATGAAACGTAAGGCAAATCCTTTAGTTTGGCACATATGGTATGTAAACAGTTTACTAAACAGCAAAAAGCAAAAGGTTTTTACCCATGTTGAATTAGCTATGACAAGATGTAATAACATATTTACCCATGTACCGCCTGCCTCCTGTAAGACCCGCTCTCCATATTTTCAACATTCTGCTAAGAAAAAAAAAGTATTACTATACAGTTCCAATTTGTTTTTGGTTCAAAAGCGTATTTAGATAGCATTAAATATTACATGAATTAAATATGTGGACAACATTTTAAGAATTAAATTACTGTCAAAATTTATAAATAGTACTCAGTAGGGGTGGGCGAATATGAAAATTTCATTTCGAAGCGAATTCGAAGTGAATATGTTGAAATATTCACGAATTCGAATCGAATATTGAATCTAATATGTTGAAATATTCATGAATTCGAATCGAATATTGAATCGAATATCAAGTAAATTGAATTTTTATACAAATGTACAATGCAAAATAAGTTACACTGTTAGGAACTTACCTTGAAGGCTAATTCTAAGTTGCGTAAAAAATGAGAGTTTTTTTTTGTGATTTGCAAAAAATGTTTTGACTGGAATCATTTATGTAATTGCTCAGGATGTTGTTTCAGATGATTCTGTAGGGTTGTAGTGGTACCTGAAAGAATCTCAAAATCCCAAAAAAATTCAGTTGGTTTTATAAAACTTAACTGACCCGAAAATCGTATCTCATTTAAATTAATAATGAAGTACCTGTTGGAATTTTGAATATTTTCTTGCATGTTTTGTATGTTGCTTCATTTACCGCTGACACTTTTAGTAAAAAAATAACCAAATACTGCTCCTGGATTTTTTGGCAGGTGGCCTAGTATTCAGACCTGAAGTTCTTGACTTCGTTAGTTGATTTTAGGAAATTGCCAAAATAGTTTTCCAGGTTATCTACTTCTACGTAGTACATTCGTTACTTTGTATTCACGAGGCGTTTATGGAAACCTACTAGGAATATTCCTGCTGGGAAGCATAGGTCACTTGACTGGATCTACTCACTGCAGAAGCGGTAGTTTCAGTCGCCGATCTGGGTGACCCGTGTTATTACACCAGGTCAAAACAGTGCTAAATGTCCTTTTGTGCTGGTATAATATACGTACGTAGCATTAAAATTGCGTACTGGTAATAATAATTTATTCCATACCTGAATTATGTACTCTGGCAATATTTACTTGATAAACTGCTCCAGACTTCTTTTTCAATAAAAGTAATACGATCCGACATCGTATTTTCCGTGAACATGCATTCAAACCGCCTTACAATATATTTTCAATTATTTACACATGCGGGAGTGTTTTTTTACGTTTTACGCGCGCTTTCCTTTGTATCGTCCGCTTGCTGCTACCTACACTGCTCCCAGCAGGGTAGATCTACATGGATCCGGCGACGGGATAGAGTTGAAAATGTTGAGATCTTGAGGGTCGGTTTAAATTTATCGCATGACGTTTCCGACCGATTTACTCTCTATCGAGTGGATCTATAGTAGTTTCCGTAAGTGCCTGCTGATTTCGCCTGAATATCGCATCTCTGAACGTGGTCGCAATATGGCCGCCCATGATCATTACGTGATCGACACACACCTTCACTTGCGAAAATGTCAGTGGGCCAGCAGCATTACATTTGTTTTTAACTGATCTGCCTCTCGTGTTGCGTAAGTTTAAATTATTACTTTGAAGTACATAAATAATAATGCACTGCACCAGTCCGTTTCCTTTGTGCATGTGCTATGACACGGTGGCTGTTGGCTGTATGGCTTGCGACTGAGGCCACTCGAAATGGCGCACTTGACGTAAACATGTAAACCATAGACACGGCCTAGGCTGTTATTTCCTTTCTTTCTAATTTCATCGATATGGCTTGCATCGCATTGAGTGCAATTTCACGACCATTTAGTTAATAAATATTCTGCTGCGTAATCTGCAATAATCACTGTAAGTTGTATTTAGGCACAAAGTGATATAGCAGATGTTGCTACAAAATTTAGCAGCGTTTAATGAAAGTTTCGAAGATAATACATCGATGACTGTAAATGAAAATTATTTAAAGATGTGGTTTTCCTATTGTTTGAATGAAATTAGTTGTTAACGGTTTAGTTTTGGCCGTTTTGGCTGCTTTGTATGTACACTATTAAGGTTATGTTTTCATGGTCCACTAGCCAATGTGTGTTGTTAGTTTGATATAAAATCTTTGAACATTTATAATAACGTAAATGCGACACCATTGTTAACTTTTGGCCAAATAACGACAATTTTTAAGATGACTTATAACCATCAGAAAATTGTAGTAATTTTTTCGAAGTTCGAAGTAAAAATTTTATTTCGAATATGATATAGAATAATGAAAATATTTGATTCGGCTTCGAAATTTCGAAGCTTCGCCCACCCCTAGTACTCAGTATTGTTTAACCTGTTGGAAATAGCTGTGTTGATTGGTGAGGGCTGGCTGGCTGCTGGCACGCTGCTGCATGGCACACGAATGACCTGCAGGGGCAGCAGTGTGTACTGCACTCTGTCAGCAGTTGACGGTACTTAGAGAGTGCTCTGTATTGTGCCTCTTTCTGGTGGAGCAATAATGCACTATCTCAGTCTTGGTTCTCCACAATGCCACACACAGCGCTGAGAGTGCCTAGATGTTTGCTCATTGGACTGCGCGAGTTAGACAAAAGATCTAGGTGCATGCTGGCTTGGCGGCGCTCGGCACAGCCTGACGTGCTGTAAGCTTGGCACATCCCAGCGGGCCGGCAGCTGCCAATGCACTGCCACTGTCTTTGTTTTGATTGATGGTAATGTGGCATTGCGTATTAACGGCTTTGATCTACTATTTGTAGGGACTGGAAAATTTTGCGAATTCAATGATCTGTAGGCTTGAATGCATTGTACTATGCATACTCAAGACCCGTCCATTCATTGTCTGTTGTTTCACTGAGTAGCAGCTATTGGAAAAATGGTCGGGGCTTGAGTATGCATAGTACAATGGATTCTAACCTGCAGGTCATTGAATTCACGAAATTTTCTAGTCTCTATTTGATATTATAGGGCTTGATATTTAGTATATTTCCATTATAATAAACCCTTCCAGCAGTCTTTAATGTTTGGTAAACTCAACTTTTCCAGGCCCTATTTATACTGAAACCTTGATTTCCGTATATGTCCCGCAACTTAAATTTTCAGTTTTGTTTTTGAGAAAAAATTTGCGTGTGGTATATTGTTAAATACAGTATTTTATTGCAATTGTCGAGTTCTTGTAACAACAATGATCAGAACAAATTCTACACTGCATCTACTTTGTTACTCTTCTCGGGTGACCTGGAAAAGTTGTATAGTGCAGGAAAGTGTACAGAAAAGAAAATTTCTGTGTAAAAACAGCAAATGGGACTACAAAAAGTAAGTATAGTGTAAAACGTGCGAATGTATAAGTTCAAAGTGTGTGAAAAGTGGTTTTGTGTTTGTTTTTTTTCCTCGCATAATAATGTTTCAGTGTATGCCGTGGTAGACATAAGTTAAATGGTTTACTTTTGGTATTAGGTGCTGTGCTATACAAAAGTTTTAATTTCTGCTTTTGCATTTGCTGCTTAAGTGGATTTTGTTCCCTTTCTGCTTAGATTCAGTTTTGACAGTGTCTGACATCTATTGGAAGTTAAATAAGTGTGCTAAGTATGTTGTCACAAATGCTGATAGTTTGACAAAAGAATTTTCGCAATATGCGTTTCAATATTTCCTGCAACACTTCTTTTTTTTTAGTAGCAGAAACTAACTTACGTGCACTATATTAATACGTACATTATATATACATGTACACGATACAGTACAGTACATTGGTATGGTAACTTTAGTAACAGAGAAATAGTGTTACAATTATTTAATTTTTCTGAAATAAAAGATGGTCAGCCATGTTGGACAAAGCATCTAGGTGCCATGTGACTTGTAGGCCTACTTGCTAAGTTTGTCAAATTTGACTCGCCCTGACATTGAACTGCTGTTAGGCCTACAGATGTTGAGGCGGTTGATGAACAAGGAACATCTTGCAAACACTCCACTTTAAGTCTCTTAGGATGTTGCGTCTTCAAATGTTTGTGAAGGTTCGATGTTGACTTACAACATCCTCTGGAAATGCGGGTTTTACAATAGTTGCAAAATGCGTATTTGCTGTCTGTGCTGTCGATGCAATAATGTTCCCAAACGGAAGACATTAAAAATAAAACTCGGAAACTGCTTTGTAAATAACTTCCAATTTTTTTACAAGAATAACATATCGTCACTCGCGTAATTACCACTCGAAAAAACGTAAATACTCGCAACTTGTTTACACCGTATCGTTATCGTTTATCTTCTCGTAAAGATTTCAATGATGCAGACGTGTACTTTAAACAAAAACGATTAATACGTTCGTTTAGGATACTATTTTCTATTGCTAGCACTTGCCCTGCACTTAAGGGACACGGAACATAAAACGGTGTTCACTACTTAAAAATTGTTAATTGGTATTTATCTGCCACTTCTGCAACGAAACTGGGGATAGTGCACATTAAGTTGCTATTACATTGCACCTTCAGTGAAAACAGTAATTAAAGAAAGTAGAAACGGAACCTTTTGGAACTCGTTCAGAGTGCAGTAGAGTGTAGACCACGCAAACATAATAGCTGTGTGACCTGTGATGTTTCTATACGTAATCTATGGATATTTCTGTCGTCATCGTCAATCATAATGGCCGGAATATGCGCTTTTACTATGCCCGATTTCCCGCCTAGGCCTACCGTAAATAATATTATCCGGAAAACCACTTTTACGTTTATTGACGCAAAGTAAATTATAGTTTCTTTACTTTCAACAACCGCAATAAATATTAATTTTTTACCGCTAGAAGCAGCCAAACACAGGTTACTAGAGGTAAAATTGACCTTTCTCAGTTTGGGCAGAAATGCAAATTTTGCTTGTTATAAGACATTTTATAATTAATTATAGGTTCTTTAATTTTTTTTTTTAACTGTGTAGTGTTACGCAACTTGTAATAATTGTACTGCTACGAATGCCTGAAAATATTATTTTATTGTACATAACCTAAAACCGAGTAGTTGTAGGTCACCTAAAATCGGTTCCGAGTCAAACCTCGAGAACCGGCAAAAAATGGAACCGAAGAACCGAACCGACCCATCCCTAGCAAATATAATTAGGGAAGAGGAACTTTCACAAATACATTGGGCCAGATTAATGCATCTAGGCACCCTAGGCCTGTGAGTCTCAACGCCCACGCAGTTTCTGCTTTCCATCCTTAACCAACTCGCGTCACATCACTTAAAATGAGTGGCGGTGCGTAAGGCCGTGCTCTCGTGCTGTTGCACCGAGAAAAATTAAAATTTTACAAAGTTATTGTGTACTTGGTAATTTTATTAAATTTCAGGTAATGCGCCGCGATTTATACTTGTAACCTTTCTTAATAAGAGATCGACTGCTTTGCGCTAAGTTTCACAGGCGAACGGAGTTTTCTCAAGTAATTTCGTTCGTGTAAGCCGCCCTTTACTATGGTGTAAGCCTGGCTCAGTGCTCCCACGGACTAGCGCACGGCTGTCACTCCTCTTTCCTACCCCCTGTCCAAGCCAGAGGCATAGAGAAACGCGGGAACCTCGCCTTTATCTACACCTGCTCCGTGCAATGAGCAGAGTAGCCCTGCTATCTACTGCGCAAGCGCGCGACAGTTACGTCAGCGCGTGGACATGATGGCAGCCCGCGTCGCGCACGTGTTCGTACATTGCAGACTTGTAAACAAAGTGATTTTCGCTGTCGCGTGGACGTGTAGCTGACTTAGAATAACTTTTATGAATAGTACTTTACTATGTATTATTATTGTTAAGTTGCGGGTGTGAGTGACGTGATACTGTGCATAAATAATGAACTGCCATAGAATCTATGTTATTAGTCTTTGACGCAATGGATACATTACCGACGCTTTATGATGGGGATAATTTGGTAAGTCGAATTTTACAATATTGATTCATTTTATGCAAATTCTGTGTTGCTTGATCGTAGGCGGAAACGTATTTTAAAGT